>JAHWFO010052722.1:437181-493538 GCA_023313115.1 Rhysida immarginata | reverse complement strand
GAAAAGACGAAGAAGTTACAAATCGTTGTAATTGACGAATGTCACAATGCCACACGGGCAGCCTTGTGGTCGTCCGTCAGCATTCGTGGCACCCACCTGGATGACACTTTTCGCATTTTCAGGTCGTTATGCAGGATTGTGTGCACAGAACCCACACAAATGCCAACTCTGGAGGCGATCTGTTCAACAGTCATTCGGCGATCCCCCAAAACAATTCTCTCCACTTTCTCGATCATGTCGTCAGACCGGCTTGTGCGAGCCCGAGGTTGTTTCGGTTTGTTGTCACACGATGTTCTGCCTTCATTAAACTGTCGCACCCAAGAACGCACTTTCGACACATCCATAACTCCATCACCACATGTCTCCTTCAACTGTCGATGAATTTCAATTGGTTTCACACCACGCAAATTCAGAAAACGAATGATTGCACGCTGTTCAAGTAAGGAAAACGTCGCCATTTTAAGTATCTAAAACAGTTCTCATTCTCGCCGCTGGCGGTAAAATTCCATCTGCCATACGGTGCTGCCATCTCTGGGATGTATTGACAATGAATGCGGCCTCATTTTAAAACAATGCGCATGTTTCTATCTTTTTCCAATCCGGAGAAAAAAAATCGGAGGCCTTAGAACTTGAATGCACCTCGTACTTATATTATTTATTTATTTATTTATTTATTTATTTATTTATTTATTTAAATATCAAATTACATTTTGTTATTTTCTAAATGACAATATATATAAAATAATAATAGAAATAAATAATAATAATTAGTTATAAAATATTTATAATTCAATAATGTACTTAAGTTGCAGCCTGCGTTAGTTTTCACTATTGCATTTACTTATGACTTTATACCGCTATTTAGGTAACATTGTGTACATTTATTGTTATTATTATTATTAATGAACATTGATTATATTTATTTCTTATCTAAACATATAATAAAACTGTAACCGACCTGGTGTCTGTGCATAGAACTACTTTAAGAAAATCTTATGCAACAGCTTTTACTAACACTACCAGAAACCAAAACGATCATTTTTAGAATTTTTGTCTGTCTGTCTGTATTTTGTTTGTTACCTCATCACGCAAAAACTACTACACGAAAATAATGTGGTTTTCATATTCGCATTGTTTAAGGTGTATGTTTTATCGTGATACGCTATCTAGAAGCAGAGTTCTAGGCCAAAATCTCTTAATCTGACATGCGGTCAAGGTATATTTTAGTTCACAAAACAATCAACTCAGTAATAAAGTGTTACGAGTTCAGCAACAAATACGTAGCATTAGCTGACAGTTTTGTTACGCTGTAAGATTGTTAAAGTACATTGTTGAATTTGGACTGTAACCAAATTTATGAAATAGAGCGGGCAAATTCGACTCTTCAGTAAAGCTCTGGATTACTAGAGTATGGCAGTTACCTATCCCAATGCTAGCAGATAATACCGGTTGTTGACTGGTTGATTGAAGTCAAGTGAGTTTTTTTCAGCCATCTTTGGCCTAGGCATTTAAACATTTATTAAGGTTTATTATTTTAATTATTGTAAACAAAATTTAAAGGAAAAATAATACCTACAAAAAAAATGGTTTCTCGCAAACGATCTAATCTTACCTCTGTTTCTGCACAACTTAAACGAGCATGATTGAGACGTCCAGCAGAAAGCTAACCGTAACGTCCAGCGTTTAGAGTCGCAGCAATCTAGAAGTGCAATGTCTCGATCTCTAGAAACTCTATCAGAGTGTGAAGCGCGGTTGAGTTACTCCCAAGCGCAGTCCGCTTGCGGTCGCTCTCTAGAGACACGCCATCAACGTGACTCATGTTTGGATGCTAATACAGAGCGATCCAAAAGTTGTACACATCGAAATAAATAAAAACCAGATGATATTAAATAATACTATTTACTACTATACAGGGTGTTTCAAAATTATGTACAATAAATTTAGTGACATATTCTTCAGGTCAAAAGAAGACGAAAATGTTCTATAGCACTTTGTCTGTAAACGATTTATTTACGCGATACAGCCAACTAAACCCGTGGCTCCAAATTACAGGAATTGTTCAAAGTGCCCGCCACCAGCACGCACGCATGCTTCGGCTCGTTGCATGAGCGACCGTCTGATGTCATGGAAGAGTTCGTCGCCAGCATTACGAACGGTTTGGCATGCATTTTCAATTCGTTGTCGCAGATCCATAATGTTAGGAACTTCTGTGCTGTAGAGGATCGTTTTCACATAACCCCACAGAAAAAAGTCCAAGGGATTAAGGTCGGGTGATCTTGCAGGCCAGGCTACCGGCCCACCTCGACCTATCCACCAATTAGTGTATGCAGCATTAAGGTGTGCTCGCACAACATGGCTGAAATGTGCTGGAGTGTCATCATGCATGGACCACAGCCTAGATCTTATCAAAAGAGGAAGATCTTCCAGTAATTCTGGCAATGCATTCTGCAGAAACAAAAGATACGTTCGCCCAGTCAATTGTGGCGGCAACACATAAGGGCCAATTAAGTTATTTCCGACAATTCCACACCAAATGTTCACGGAGAAACGCTCTTGATGCGCTCGAGCTCTGGTAACATGCTGGTTAGCATCTGCCCAATGGTGCTGGTAGTGAGAATTTACGATTCCTGTCCGGGTGAAGGTTGCTTCGTCCGTGAAAAGTATCTGGCTGAGACAACTAGGGTCTGCAGCATGACGATGTTGTATCCATTGGCAAAATCGTTGTCGGTGTGGATAGTCCGTTGGGTTCAGTGCCTGAACCAGTTGCAGGTGGTATGGATGCAAAAGCTGACGGTGAAGAATGCGCCAAACAGATGAGTGCGGAATGTATACCATGGAAGAAATACGATGGGTGCTTGTCTGTGGTTCATCATGTATGATGTCAATTATCACATCCTCCTCATCCGGAGAATGTGCTACAGGCCGCCCTTGTCCTGTTTGACGGCCAAAGGAACCACGCTCCCTCAAATGTCTGTCGACAGATACAAATGTTCGGTTATTTGGCAAACGTCTATTCGGAAAGCGTTCTTGGGAGAGTCTTCTTGTTTCCACAGCATTTCCGTCCACAAGACCATACATTAGGTGCATGTCAGTGTATTCTGCACTGGAATACGTGTACATGACTTTTTTTTACGTAAATCGTAATGCGTATGTCAAAGCACGCAAACGTTCTGAAATTGATATTCCTAGTGGATGTACAGTAGTGAAACTACAGTAATGGAAACAACCGTACACAACTAATGGAACAACCCTAAAGTAGGTTTAAATGGAACAAACCACTCAACCTAGTGTTGGGTCGAAACGCTGGAACTGCTAAAATATCGTCCGCTATATACCGTGCTTCCCTACTGTATGATATTGGATTACTCGCAAACAAATCGTTTCCAGACAAAGTGCTATAGAACATTTTCGTCTTCTTTTGACCTGAAGAATATGTCACTAAATTTATTGTACATAATTTTGAAACACCCTGTATAATATACTAATTACACAACACGTCTATATTTTTAAAACAGATGCAAAAGATATAAATGTTTCAAAGCAGCCAATGAAACTTTTCAACTATTAATTCAATTGTAGACAATCAAATTAGGATGTACGCGATTTTTGGATCACCATGTAGAAACAGAAATGCTGTGTCACGGTCTGAATAGAGTAGTGCAGAACTTGGATGTCATTTGGGTGGCGACCAATCTCACCACGGTGAAGCCTGAAGTGTGGAAACTAAAGAAGATTGTGAATTTCTTTTACTGTCTATGACATAAAATATCACAATCTCTGGAGACTGATGAGGAACAGGAATTACATTTGTCTACTGAGCGTTTCAGCCATGAACTTTCGCACTTATTGGAGACAGAAGAGCAGTATAAGCTTCGTTTGTCTGCCACTCGGCATTGGTACCATGAGAGACAAGTTGTGGCCGTGAATCATTTGAACCAAGAATGCAGTCGTTTGCAGGAAGTGTGGCAAATAGTCTACCCAGAACCAAACTATATACACTATATGATCAAAAATATCCGGACACCTCTCACAGATCATCGATTGGCCCAATGTCACATGATAATGACTTGCACATCATTTAAATAGCTTCCCACACCTTCAGACACAACTCTGCTTGGACATTGGCAAGAATGGGTCGTTCGGCAGAGCTCAGTGAGTTCCAACGTGGAACCATCGTTGGATGTCACCTATGCGGCAAGTCCGTGACATTTCCAGCCTTCTTCAGATACCCAAGTCAACAGTAGGCGATGTCATTATGAAATGGAAGACCCGGGGATCAACAACAGTTCAACAACGAACCGGTAGACCCAAGAAACTAACGGACAGAGACCGTCGAGTGCTTCGTCGTGTCACCCGCAGCAACCGGAAGTCCTCGGTGGAAAAAATTGCCACAGAGTTTCGAAACGCCTCTGCAAATGATGCCAGTACCATGACAATTCGTCGGGAACTGCACACGATGGGATTCCATGGCCGTGCTGCTGCCCACAAGCCCCACATCAGCAGGGTCAACGCCAAGCGACGTCTGGAGTGGTGCAAAACCCACAGAAACTGGACAATGGACCAATGGAAACGTGTACAGACGAATCTCGCTACACACTCTGGCAATCCGATGGACGAGTTTGGGTTTGGCGCATACCTGGAGAACGCTTCTTACCTGAGTGCACAGAGCCCACAGTCAAGTTCGGAGGAGGAGGAGTCATGGTGTGGGGCTCATTTTCATGGTACGGACTGGGCCAGCTCGTTCCTGTGCAAGGAATCGTGAACTCCGACCGTTATCTGAATGTTTTGGACAACTGTGCACTTCCAACGTTGTGGCAATTTTTCGGAAACTGGCCATTTCTCTACCAACATGACAATGCTCCGTGCCACAAAGCGAGGCGTGTACAGCAGTGGTTTGCGGACTCGGGGGTCGAAGAAATGGGTTGGCCGGCACAAAGTCCCGACCTCAATCCTATAGAGAGTCTGTGGGATGAATTGGAAAGACGCTTGCGGGCCAGATCACATCGGCCAACTTCTGTACCTGAACTGATTCTCGCTCTTCGGGAGGAATGGAGGAACATTCCGGAAAGTACCTACCAACATTTGGTGGAAAGTCTTCCCCGAAGGGTGGAAGCTGTGATTCGGGCAACGGGATGTGCAACGCCCTATTGATTTCCATGAAATCGTGGCTAGAGCGCAAACGTGCATGTGTCCGGATATTTGTGATCATATAGTGTATTTAGAGAAAGATAGGCTGCGTCATGCCGTTTACAGGTTGTTTAACATGTCAATGGTTTATGAACCTGAGGAGCTGCCATAGCTAGAAAAAGAAAAAAGCGACTTTAATTATGATTCAATAATTTAATATTCCGATTATTCTCGATTGGGCCCTATGGACGAAATGTGCACATATTGTCGTGCCTTCAAGTGGAAGAGAGAACCTAAGAGAATGTGCTGTTCTTCAGGGAAGTTCAACTAGAAAGAATGCAAGAACTGCCAGAGCCACTGATAACATCCAGAATCGAAAAACTTTTTGGATTGCATATGGGGCTATAATATCTGTTTTGAAATGACTTTTTTCGGAGCAAATCAGATCACTGAAGGTGCACTTTTGCCCACATTCAAAATACAGAGTCAAGTTTATCACTTAATTGGCTTTTGATTTACCAAGACCAGGTAAATGTTAGGTGAAAACATATTTCTAACTTGAACGATGAATTATTAAGTGGGTTGCAAAATATGCTCCATTGTGTGAACCAGTACGTCAACTGTTTCAAACTTGCAATTGATTCTGTTCCCAATGATAATCGGAATAACCACAAGTTTGTAATTGCTGCAGACAAAAGACTAACAGGAGCTCACCTAGGTCGATAGAACGAAGTAGCAGTCCTTTTGGTCCTTGTGATAGAAACGATGTTTTTTTACGTACGCAGGATGATCGTCTTCAAAGGATCAGCGAAACACACCGCGCCTATGGTTCATTAGAGTACCCTTTAATGTTTTGTCGAGGGGAAGATTGCTATAATTTTCCCTTTATGATTTTGCCCACAAATAGTTGCTACAAATTTCAACAAGAAACCTTCTGCTGTGCAGTACTACAGTTATATAATCCAGTTGCGTCAGGAAGCATATCTATCCTGACTGGTTTCGTGGACTTTTCAGTCAGTTTTAGTTAGATATGTATGCCAAAATTGAATCTGAGCATTTGATTTTCAACCGCAATAATCAAAGACAATTACGTGTGGAAAATTATGTTGACCTTGGAGACGATTAGCAGCAGGATACCCATGGTGTAAACATGGGCAGAATGGTGATTCTCCCATCCAAAATCACTGGAGTCCTAGATATATGCACGAGTGCACTCAAGATGCTTTATGTTATGTCCGAAAATATGGTGGAGCAGATCTATTTGTTACCATGACGACCAATCCTAGGTGGCTTGACATAAACACCAACTTGCTTCCTGGGCAGACATCCTATGACAGGAACAACTTGATTTCTCAGGTATTTCATTTGAAGCAGAAGTGTCTGATAGACTTTCTTACAAAAGAGAAGGTATTTGGAGTTCCAATGCTACATGTGCTTGTGGCGATCCTCTACTTCGACGAGAAGCTGCCACCAGACAGCGCTTCCACTATCTCGCAGCCGCGAGACCACAACGAGATATTCCGTGGCAGATGACGGAGACCTGCATAGACAACACACTTTCCTTTTGGACTCCACACTGCACAGATCGAGCTCTCCATCTCTCACGTCTCCACGCTGTCTACACACAATGCCACGTGACAACGCATAACGGACTTGTAAACATTCGCGTAGTATTCCTGTCAATTTGTAATTATGTATCTAATTTTATATAGTTAAATTAAAAACCAGTTATTTGCACCAAAGGCCTTCTGATCATTTAAACAACGAAATGTGGCGGTCAACGCGATGCGTGCCCCACATAATGGTGACCCGGACGTGATGATCAGAAGGTTGCGTGTTCATACCACGTCCTGCCCCACATAATGGTGACCCGGACGTGATCAGAAACAAACAACAGGCGACCACGTGGAGGAGATGCACCAAGAAATAGCGACACGGACCCGGAGACCAAAAGGGTGACCACGTGGAGAAAAAACCATCGCTTCATCCCGTGCCGACAACCACAGCCATTGGACAGCACAGCAGCCACCACTTCATCCCGTGCCAGCAGCCACAGCCGCAGCCCCAGCCACACCAGCGTCCACCGCTTGAGATCTTCCAAACTCATCACAATAGACATCAACGGATGTAAATCAACCGTCAGCGTCGACCGCACCAAGCCTGCCTTCTTGTTAGCAAATTCAGATGACATCATCACCACACCAAAAACTGCTACGCCGTCACCGCAAACACCCACCCCACCAACGAGTGCACCACCCGGTAAGGCAGACAGGTCCGGTTCAATCCGAAATATTTGTAACTGTTCGTACCGTCCGGTACTCGGGAGGGGAGTACTGTAGCGATCCTCTACTTCGACGAGAAGTGCCACCAGACGGCACTTCCACTATCTCGCAGCAGCGAGACCACAACGAGATATTCCATGGCAAATGACGGAGACCTGCATAGACAACACACTTTCCTTTTGGACTCCACACTGCACAGATCGAGCTCTCCCTCTCTCACGTCTCCACGCTGTCTACACACGATGCCACGTGACAACACATAACGGACTTGTAAACATTTGCGTAGTATTCCTGTCAATTTGTAATTATGTATCTAGTTTTATATAGTTAAATTAAAAAACAGTTATTTGCACCAAAGGCCTTCTGATCATTTAAACAATGAAATGTGGTGGTCAATGCGATGCGTGCCCCACAAGCTCAATAGAATTTATGATTATAGCATAATCTTTTACCCAAATAAGTACTCAAGAAAACTATTGCAAAACATTGAAGGGAATGAGGTGATATATAATTCTATAAATATGGTCTTGGATGAAACTTATCCGGTAGAGGTTCTTAACACTTAGTGCATCCGGACTTTCCGAGCATAATATCGCCCTGAAAGTCGGTGTTCCGATGACGCTTCTACAGAATATAACCCCTTAGAAGTTGTAAAGTAGTATGGCTACAAAATAATATTATTGAAGCGGAGATCCTAATGGGCTCTGTTACTGATGAGATAATTTTCATATCCAATATACCTCTCATTCCTAATATTATTAAATAACTTTCACTTTCAATTATGCGCATGCGATTCCCAGCCAGCGTCTGTTTTGCTATGACCATGAAGAAGTCAGAAAGGCAGATATTCCGGTCCGCTGGCCTAGATCTCAGAACCAGCTGCTTCTCGCACGGACAGTTTATATAGTCTGCTCTCGGGTTGAAGATAATCTGTTCATAGCAAACAAAATGATATGTAAACAAAATTTAAACAAAATTATTGTAAACATTTACTGGGTAGTTAATGTATCATGGATTGTATGCTCAACCTATTCTGATTAAACCGTAATATTTTTTACGCATTTTGTCTGTTTTATTTAAGCCACTGTTGACCCTTGTCCTTTACATATAAACCAAATATTTTAATATATATATCAATTGAAATATCACAATATCAATATTGGTCCGAAAATAAATGGAACATTGTTATTTTTTCAGACGAGATCTGAATAAATGTTAGCAATAGAGAAGTATGCTAGCATGTTCGTCTGGAGAAGTTCACATGAAAAATTCCACCCAGACTGCATGATGAGTAGCTGAAAATCTCCTCAGAATGTTATGATCTGGGATTGTCTTGTGGTAGCGTTGGTTGTTAGGGTTTTTTTTTGTTTTTTTTACAATTCTCCCCCTATACTTACAAAGAATATTAATCTTATCAGCAATTACTCACCATCAGTAATACCCGTCAATCATTAGATTATTATACTCTTGTTTTCCGTATAGTGACCTGTTAAGTGACCACTGAGTGAAAAGATTACTCTATCACCCGTCAGCTCAATATCTAAGTTCCCAAGTGGTAATATTTCCACTTCTGCCCAGATAATTGTTCTCTAGTTAATCTGAGAAAATGCCTCCATTCTCTTCTGGATTTGTTTTATTAAGTTGTGCCTGCAATAATCTTAAATGTTAAAAGAAACCACCTCCCTTATTGATATAGTGAGCAGTTACACTTACAAATGGTTCCCATTGATGATTCTTCCTCATCAAAATGCAAGTTTTAATATTAACCCAGCAATTATAAACTTAATTATGAAAAAGACATTCAATTGAATAAGGTAAATTTGGAATATTTATTCAAAAGGATATGATAATTAGTATGTTAGTGATTATTAATCTATTGTTAAAAAAAAATTACAAGTTCAAATAGCAATGTGAATTTAAGTTAAAGAAAAGAATCTTGAGCATCGTTAACATTTACGTAGGCTTAAAGGTTTTTCCACTTTTCGCAAAATAAACGTGCCTCTGTGCAAAGTATACTTAACAACTACAGTTTCTATCATGAAGATTGTTTAAAAGAGTTTGAGACTTCGACTTAGAATATTAGTCAAATAGGAACATTAGCATAACTTATCTGTGCACTATTTTGGCAATCACCCACGTCGTTGTTTGAGAACACTTGATAGCATACACCAACACAAAATGTTGTCTTACTTACTTACTTTTCAAACCCGCTTATCCGTTTGGGTCGCGGGGGCAGCAGCCCTATGGAGGATCTCCAGCGATCGCGATCTTCCGCCATCAGGCGCATGTCATCCCTGGTAATATCCAAGCGACTCGAACCCAGATTCTCCATGTAGTCTAGCCACCTGGTTCTAGGCCGACCCCTTGGTCTCTTACCCACCAGCTTGGAAAATAACAACTGCCTAGGAAGACTAGTTTGCGGCATCCGTATCACGTGGCCATACCAGCGCAACTGAGATCTCTCAATGCGGAGAAGTAGCAGCTCAACACCTAAAGATTCCCTTATTGTGCTGCTGTACACTCTATCTAGTAGGGTAACACCTGCCACACCTCTCAGGAATCTCATTTCGGCCGCTTGTACCCGCGGTCGCACTCTTTCGGTCATTACCCAAGCCTCATGACCATAGGTGAGAATGGGGACAAAGATAGATTTGAAGACGGAGAGCTTGGCTTTGTTACCCAGCTCTCGTTTCGTTACCACGGATTGCCACAGTTCACGTCTGACACAGCTTGCTGCACCGATCCGAGCATCCAATTCTTTCTCCTGCCGTCCATCACTCGTGAATGCAATCCCGAGATACTTGAACTTCTCCACCTGTCTCAATGAGGCTCCCCTAACATGGAGAGCGCACTGAGCAGGCTGTCTTGAAAGAACCAGAACTTCGGTTTTAGCCACACTGATCTTCATCCCAGCTTCTTCACATTTGGCTGCAAACCGGTCTAGTGCATGCTGAAGGTTCGTGCGAGAAGACCCAAGCAGGACAAGGTCGTCCGCAAAGAGCAACCTCTCCACCAGGCAGTCGCCCACACAAACACGCTCATCGCCTCGGCTGCCCCTGTCTATCCAGTCCATAAAGACAATGAACAAGATGGGCGACAGTACGCACCCTTGGCGGAGTCCAACACCCACGGTGAACGGTCTTGACTTAATGCCATTTATCCGGACACACATCTCAGAGCTTTCGTACAGAGACATGATAGCAACCAGCAATTGCCCATCCACTCCATACTCTTGCAACACTTGCCAGAGCTTCTCCCGAGGAACCCTGTCATATGCTTTTTCGAGGTCCACAAAGCAAGCGTAAACCTCTTTTGCATACTCCCAGGATTTCTCAAAGATTTGCCTTAGAGCAAAGATGTGATCCGTCGTGCTTCGGCCAGGTCGGAAACCACACTGCTCCCCCGACAGTTTGGAGTCGACTATTTCCCGACTTCTCTTCTCCAGACACTTAGCGTACACTTTCCCAGGAATGCTGAGCAAAGAGATGCCTCGATAGTTGTCTTTCTTACAATTCTTGCGATACTGTGGCTTTCTTTTATTGTCACTTCTCCCGTTGCCCGATGCCCAATTTGTTGAGCGCTAGTCGAGAACCGGCTGCTGTGTTCCACCGTGATGATCGTTTCCACACCGCATTAAACCCCACTGCTTCCATGTGGATCCTGGATGCTTATCGCTGGCGTGTATCTACGACTGGTATCTCTCGACCGCCCACAAGACGCATTCGATGTCACTTGTTGTCTCGATTCGCGTCTTTGGGTTTGTGTCGACATACACTACGTTCACCTGTTGGTTTGATGACATTAGGCTTGTATACACGTACAATTGTTAGACGTAAGCTTAGTATACGTGACTGTTTGTCACCATAGCCTAACGTGAGCTGCACTCTGTCAGTTCCTCGGTTGCTGACAGTTCTCCAAGTTCTCCTTAGATGAGCACCAAAAGTTCTCCTTAGACTGCTCAAGAAGTCAGTATATGAATAATGCCTGAGAGAACGTGCACTGTTTCTTCCACCTTTTATAATTTTCTCCTACGCAGTGCGGGAAAACCCAATTGACTAATCATCGCTCTACACCTCGCAAAACATACAGTTGTTTCTAATGAGTAAAACTTTTGGTTTCCCATGATCGTGGATAGCAACACATCCCCTCCTGCAATCTGTTGCCTAGCAATGAGTTTATTTAAAGCCTCGCTGTCTTTTCTTTGCACACGATCTCAACAGAAAAAACTAGATAATGCAAAGGGAAAGAGCGATAAATGGAAAAATGAAACTTAAAACTAAATGATTCTAAGCTGAATGTAAAGTTTGTTCAATGAAACGTACATTAATTAAAAAGATAAAGGCAAAACGAATATTAATGTTGAAAATGAGAGAGAATCATCGTAGAAAAATTATGTAAAACATATTTGTTCTGAAAAAGAGATTAATTAAAAACAGATTCAAATGATAATAAAATTTGGATGTGTGTGTTATATTTGAAATATACCACAGTCTATCAAGTAAGAGAGTGGGTAACATGTGCATCGTAAGAAGAACACTGAACTCGGAGGGTTACAAAGGACTTCTAGACGTTTTTCTCCTTCTCACTGTGAAGAACAATTTGGTGACTCTTGTCATCGGACCAGGAACGTTGCTCAATTCCTGCCTGAAAGAAATATCCAAACAGTACTGTGGCCTGCGAACAACCCAGATATAAACCCTATTGAGAATTGCTGGTAAAGAAACTTGTGCAGCATAAGGCACTAGCAACTAAAGAGCTAAAAGACAGTAGTTGTTTCTTGCTGGGAAGAAATCGACACTGAAAACTGTAAAAATTGACAAAGTATGCCAGCATGTGTTCAAGCTGTCATCAAGGCCAAAGATGGCTCTATTAAACTGGCTGTTAAAGGCATTGCTGAACGAATATACAAAACTTTTTCCTCATAACTTTGACTACGCAATATTTTTTTTTCAAGGAGGAGGTTTCTTTAACTGTTACTTCTTTAATTAATTTTCAATTGATCCGTCACAAAAGTTTATAAAGCAAAGGCACTGGTGTATTCTATTACCATATCAAAACTCTTTGAAAAGAGAAGTTGTTAGGATAGAACATTATATGCAGTAGTGTTCTGGCAAATGTTTAACAACCGGCTCCACGATTACTTGATTGGAACCGGAAGTTGTAACTGAAATATTTCAGCCCGGAACCAGAAGTTGTTACCGGATATCAGAATTAAGACTTCAAATCTGAAATAATTTTTGAAATTTTTTACAGATTTGTAAGATTTGTACGAGATTTTTCTATATGAAGGACCCTTTGGTTGTCTCTCAGTTGCAGTGTTACATTATGCGATGGAATTTTTTGACTAAAATCTCTGAGGTTTTTTCTCCTAACATTATACAGGGTGTATCCGAACGGCCTGTACAAACTTAGAGGGGAGGTAGTATGGGTTATTCTAAGCAAAAAAGTTTATATGAACATGGGTCCGAATTTGAACGCTAACTGAGATATGAACAAAAATAAAAACGCCGCCACCAAGATCAGCACATGCCATGTTTTTGTTATACCCCTTCCGTCATACTTCACCCTGAGACGAAAAGTGACGATTAAATTCTATTAATCAAGATGTCTTCGAGGTAATAAATAAAAACAATGCAACCATATAGGGGGAAACATTCTATTTATTGAAATATTTACACAACTTTAATCCATGATGTGTAATTATTAAAATCTTTAATGCCCAACTCTCCAAATATTTAATTATTAGAGACGTATTTTTGAGGTTGGTTCAGGAACGAACACGTCAGAAATAACATATTCGCGAAACCACACAAAAATCATCATCATCTTCAATAGCAGGATTATAAATATGAAACCGGAATTTGCCTAAAAATGGCCCTAGCTGTCAATGTAGTTACCGTCAAACCGCCTCGTTGGTGCCATTTTCTTACTCTGAAATCTGAAAAAGATTTTCAACTCACTACAATACAATTTTCATACAATAGCATAGCTTGTGATAGCGTTGAACATGGCGAATTTTGTGCCTGGAAACTGCGATTTGCGGACAGCACTGATTTTCTGTTACATACCTGCCAACCTACAAACAATGAAATTCGCACATTTACTCAAAAAAGTACCAGGAACAATGTTATATGTGATGTTCAAGCGGAAAGCGGGTCGTGTGACCAGTCGATCTGGGGTGCAATTTCCTCACTAATACGATAATGAGGATCCGTTTTCCTATAACTCTATCAGTTTTCGAGTTATCGCTTGTTATAACACTATTAATCATAAACAGATCCTGAAAATATTTAAGGTACACTATTCAGACTCCTCCAGAGCCGGTTCTACTGATCGGATTTTGATGAAACTTGGAATATACGGTTATATAAACCATGGGGAAGAGATGTTTCCAATAAAAATATTAGTTCAGATTTTGACGACTAGGTAAAAAAGTGGGGCATAAAGAACATCGCCGAACAGGCAAATTTGAATGGAAATCAGGTTTTTGGTCAAAAAATGAGAACTTTCACCAAAGGACTGAAGCCATATTGGTGTACTCTATAATCCAATTTTACTGATTAGAATACTAAAGTGCATGACAATATACTGATGCAAAAAATACCACCTGCTCGTTACAACACACAATTGAAATGCGAATTCGCAATAAAGTCTCTTTATGATGTACAGAAGTCATTGGGTACAGTGCAACTCCGTGAAGGAAAATTATAGTCATGCCTCATCTACTACATAATGCAGTTACTCTCAACAGCAACTGCCACTTCAGGAAAGCTATAGTCACACCATTCCAGCAGGACAATGTCTACCAGCAGCACGGGTACGATGGCAGATACCTTTTCTTCTTTGGCCTACACATTGTCGCCTACTGAACATGCATGGGATAATAGACACTGGTCAAGTAGCTTGTCAAGATCCTCTGGTTCCAATAAACAGTAGACTAACATAGAAGCAACTGCACAGGAAACATCCGCAACCTCTTTGAATCATGGGAATTACAAGATATTCAGGTATATTATTCAATGGCAATTTTCACTTATGCACTTTGTTTTATTTCGTGCCATCTTTTCAAGTGTCTTAACCATTTTTGTTAGCCATTTTCAAAATTCGTACTTTTATAAATCTGTCCGTACAATCGTACAATTACATCGAAATTCGTAGACTGTACGGAAAAATCGTACAAGTTGGCAGGTATGCTGTTACTATTTGAAGAACACTGTTGCAGAATCACATCGAATGCTTGTCGAAGCTAACGCTGAGCATGCTCTTGGTAAATCAGTGCTTTGAGTGGTTTAAAAAATTCAAAAGTGACGATTTTAACATGAGAAACGAAAAACGTGGAAGACACAACATTATCTATTATGAGCTGCTGAACCTGGCGAAATCGTTACTACTGAACGTTACCGACAACAAATGATCGATTTGAGTCAAACTTTTCATGAAAAACGACCAGAATATCAAAAAAAGGCAAAACAAAATGATTTTGCTTTATGATAATGCACCAACACACACAGAAATACTTGGTTAAGGAAAGGACTGAGCATTTAGTTGGGAAATACTTTCGCAAGCGGCTTACTCACCAGACTTGGCTCCGTCTGATTACTACTTATTTGCATCAATGGGACACGCATTTGCTGAGCAGCGCTTCACTTCTTACGAAAATGTAAGAAAATGGCTCGATGACTAGTTTGCCTCAGTGCAACAGTTTTTTTGGCGTGGCTTCCACAAATTGTCAGACAGGTGGAAAAAATTTATAGCCAGCAATAAGCATTACTTCGAATAAAATATTTTTTATCATTTAACGTGTATTTTCTATACAAAAATTCCAATTTCATATTTACGAGTATAAATCTATCTCTCCTTGTTTGCAGGTAATATTATCTACAACTGCAAGTGTTGTAGTAGGAGTAGGAGCATTCAAATTAGAGGTCTTGCCATGAACTGCTTTGTCCAATTTCATGTGCTTGACAGAAAAGAAATAAAGACCACAAATTTGGCAAAGACCTTTGTGCAAGATTTCCTGCACACTTTGACAATACGCATCATATGTGATTATTCTATACATTTTACATACAGTTGAGATAACTTTATGAGACACTACAAGTGTTACAAACAAATTTGGAAACCGGTCACTGAGATGAATGGGATTTGCCTGTAGAAGTGCTTTAAGTAAACTGGTTTGTTTGTTATTTCAAATAATTGTTAGATGTCCGCTTTTCAACATGGTTTGTCAGTTAATATTTCTTAAGAATATTGTTTAGCGTTAGGTTAAGAGTTAAGAGTTTTCTTTCTCATCTTATGCTTTGGGTACAGTTATTTAAATATAAGGGGTACATATACAGGGCGTTTCTAAATTATTTCTCTATTATCAATGTTTATTACTCAACAACTAGTACAGATTTTAACGTGATTTTTTTTTTTTTATTCACAAAGAAAAACTCAAAAAGTTTCTAAGCATGCCTTAATAAATTTCAATGTGCCCCCCATTTATGGTGTGAAAGACGTCAAAGCGAAACTGGATTTCCTCCCATGTCCGGGCTAGCATTTCGGGGGTGAATTTCCTCCCTTGTTTTAACTTTTCTGTTCTTGAGAGTTTCAATGTCATCAACGTTGGTCTTGTACACTCTGTCTTTCACATATCCCCAGAAGAAAAAATCCACAGGGTTCACATCGGGTGAGCGAGGGGGCCAAGGGATTGGCCCATCCCTTCCAATCCATCGTCCTGGAAAGTTCGTATCAAGGCACTGCCTGACTTGCAGGCCCTACTGGGGCCGCCCCAGTGAGGAGGTGCTCCATTTTGTTGGTAAACTGTTGGATTCTAGGTAGGTTGCAGCAGTAATGGTGTCTTTAGTGTAAAAGAAAGGTCCGATCATGCATTAAACCCCACCAAACATTAACCTTTGGGCTGTCACGTATATGCTCCCTTAGGACGTGGGGGTTTTGTGAGCCCTAATTGCAGCAGTTGTGTCAGTTTACAGCTCCGGAAGAATGGAATGTTGCCTCATCAGAAACAAAATGTCCTCAAGAAAGGTGGAATCATTGTTGATTTTTTGGAGCATATCCTCAGCAAACTTCCTGCGCTTCGGTCGGTCATCTGACTTCAGTTCATGCATCATTTGGATTTTGTAGGGTGTAAGACGAAGGCAGTGCTTCACTATTTTATGTACGGATATCATTGGCATATCCAGTTGACGAGCCGCTTGGCGAAGTGATTTACGGGGACTACGGTCGAACGCCTTCCTGACCTTTTCTACTCTCTGTGGTGTCGCTGAAGGTCTACCAGCACCCTTTTTGTGTAATAGGCCGCCTGTGTTTAAAAATTTTACATGCCATAATTTAATTGACTTATGATTTGGAAGATCCTTTTTAACCCTTTCCCAGCGGAGGTGGCCTAATCAGGCCACTTGTAGCCATGTCAATTCCATATAACACATTACAAAATTTAAATGCATATAACTGAAATTCTATTACAGATAAATTGCTAATTTTTTTAAATTTTTTTTCAGATGCACATTACTACTAGTATATCCCTTCAAATTTTAAAATTAAATGAGAAAATATAATAAAAAATGATTTTCCACAGGTGTTGTCAAAGGAGGGGGGAGGGCTGAAATCATGGCTATAAAAAATGCTTATAAGAAATTTTCTATTATCGATAAAAACTTCAAACTGCTTTTGTTGAATTCTTGAAAGCTTTATAATTAATTGCCAATAAATTATATAATCCAAATTTATTTATAATCAATAATATTCGAAATTTTAGAAAGCTTGTGTATGGAGAAACTTAGCAACATCTAAAATTACGAATTTATTAAAAAATTCCAGGGCACATTTAAACCATTTAATGATTGAATTATAATAAAATGATAACTTTTATTTATGTTTTAAATGTTCTTTTTCGTAAATTACATTTTATTCATAAGTTATTTCAAAAAAATTAAAACCATTGCTATCGGGATCGTTTCTTGATGACGTCATATGAGATTGATCCCTTCTCAGAATATGAGGAAGTTAGATAAGGCCACATCTATGCTTTATCAAAGAAAGAGATTAAAATCCTATTATGTGATTTTCTGGCTATTGTCAGGCAGGTGTGACCCATTTAACAACAAATTACGTAGGTATTTGAAAAAATAAAGTAAAAATATTCCACATTCAGTTATATAAAAAATCGTTAAAAAAAAACAAATAGAGATACTAAAATTTTTTTTTTTGCTTTATTTAGATAAGATTTCTCCCTAAATTTTGGCTATTTTAAAATACGAAATTATTACATTTGTAATTTTTTAAAAAAGGATTAAAACCAAGTTTTTCAAATAGAAAATTTTATTATACATTTTAATGTATTGTTTAAAAAAAACCCATTACTTTTAATCGATCAAAAAAATTACTAATCAAAAGCAATTATATTCAAGATCACAAATTTAAAATTTTAAAGCAGTATATCAGTTATTGAATTTTTTAAAAAATATTTTCTATCCCCCTGTAAGAAGAATCATTTTCTCAAGAAAATAGCTGGCTGGGAAAAGGTTAAACTTTGTTTTGAACATTCTCTGAACTGTAATCATTGACTTAAATTCCGCAAGCCATAACACGCATTGAGCTTTTTCTTGAACACAACAATGGTACCATGCGCCAACCGCGTGTTTCATTATCAACTCACGTGAGGCTAAGAAACTTTTTGAGTTTTTCTTTGTGAATAAAAAAAAATCAGGTTAAACTCTGTAATAGTTTTTGAGTTTAAACATATATAATACGGGAGATAATTTAGAAACACCCTCTATGTCATTAAACCCATCCATATTTACATATGTAATCACTTGCCTATTGGTTTGTTAACATGGCTTATTATTGATTGATTAACAATTTGTTATTTAAGGGCATTAGTTAATCAGTTTGTTTATTAATTATGTGTTTATAACATTCTGTTATATATACTTGTTAAAAAAGTTCTCCATTTACTTACTTGTTAGTTGTTAGAAATTCACTCTCCACTCGTGTCAATTTCTCCCAGGATTGACTGGAGATGGAAGAGTACCCATATGGGTGCAATTAGCATTTTATGTTAATTAGCAAGGAATTATATATTGCTCACATTTTAAATCTTGTAACTTTTAACTGAAGATGGTTTAAAACCGACACGTGTATTAAAAATAAAAATCTATAAAGTTGCAAATTTGAACCTGGATTTCACTGTTCTTAATTCATTATGCAACATGGAACAATGCAATCTAAGTAAAACCACAGATGAAAGATATCTCTTTTAACTGTGGTTGGTTGGTTGGTTGGTTGGTTTGTTTTGTTTGGTATTAACATCCTCTTCAACTGCCATGGTCATTTCAGAACGGCGTTATAGGGGCTGCAAATTTTGCCTCGCAAGGGTTCTGTAACGTGCAGCCGGCAAACGATTACACGGGACCAACGGCTTTATTTCCCTTCCGAAGGAAGTGCGTGATCTCAGGATTTTCCCCCTGAAAAAATCCTCGTCGTCCTCAGCCGGGGACGAAACCGCGTCTTCGGGCATCAGAGGCGATCAAGCAACCACTGAGCCACCGAGGCCGATCTTTCAACTGTGGTAAAACCGTTTCGTCTAATTAATTCCCTGTATTTCCTGTGTGAAATTGGAGTGGTTGCAATTCAAAATTTCCCTCAAGTCAATTATAAATTTACATTTATTTATGTATCTAATTTAGTCTAAATTGATTAGTGATTAGTGTCATTTTGGGCAGAAGCCCCCCCCCCCCCCGTCATTCTCTGTCAGCATTCAGCGATCCCCTCCCCCCTTGGATGGATGACGTAATTTGTGGACGACCCCTTGCCAGGAGTTGTATAATTTTAGTTATAAAATCTTGAAACACAGCTTCATTATTTCTACCATTACTTTATCATGAATAATACAGAATAATTTGTTTGTAAATGAAATTTATTATCATCAATCCCCTATGATCGAATAAAAAACTGCAGATGATAACAACAGAATACATACTCGCTAGACAAAAATTCTTAAAGACCATCATAAAGTAGAACAAAAATGTCTGCTAAACCCACTCCCTATCTCTTTGTTTTCATCGATAAAATTGGGTTCAAAACTTTAAAAGTTCCACACTTTCAGGGCCTCTATCTCTTATATAGTTGGATCAATTGAAAAACCACCAATAATAAAACATTTCTCCCTGAATATTGTGTACAATCTATAGTCTTTTTTTAAACAGGATATGGTAGTGTACATTAAACAGTCCTTACGAACAGGATACCTTGAGAACTAAGGGCTGAATAGCAGAGTGCATGATATCGAAACTCAAAGCAGTGTGCTGAGAATCCCCTCTAGCCCGAGTATACGTGAACCCCGAAAGCGGCTCACGTGAACAACCGCGTGTAAGGAGAGTCCCCGGCGTCTATTAGAGACCGGCGTTTATTTAGCAATCTTAATTTTGAAACCCAGCGTTTATTAGAGACCGGCGACAATTGGAGACTACGCGTTTATTAGAAGATATACGGTAAATTTCATTTTAAGTAACTTTGTATCTAGAGAGGTGAGGAATGTGAGTGGTCAGTCTGAAGAAGAGAAGGCAATGTCTAAATTAAAAGGTTAGCGGGTCGCCCTGGGCAAGTGATAAGTGAAATCAGCAGTAAAATGAACCTTGAGGTTATGTTGGATACTAAGATCCTCTAAACAAGAGCCATTGTGATTGTAGTTCTCACAACCCCATAGCGGAATTTTTGCATTGAAATCGCCGATCATAATGAAAGGAACCGCTAGAGAGGTGATAAGTTCTACCCATGACTCCTTTCTGATGTATCCCGGGACATACAACCTGTGACAATAAAGTTCGGTGAATGATGGCATATTGATATTGAGAGTGGATTGCTCGCTTACATGAAACAGCAGTTACTATCCTTCAAAGTAATGCACTTCTGGGAACGCCTGTACAAGTGCTGGAAACTCCTGGCGTAGTCGTTTTTAGGGATAGCGTTCAGTTGGGTCATAACATTACGTTGGATGTCTGGCAACTTCGGGGGGCGTCTTCTACTGTGTTCCGGCCTCCACGGAACCGTTTAAACCACTCATAAACACACTTCAAAGTAATAGACTTTCTTTGTAAACTGTTGTCATCATTTCATGAGTCTCTTTCGTTCGCTGATCCATTTTGGGTTTCGACTGCGCGTACTACACCTTCTCTCTTCAATGTCCTGTTTAAACACTATAAACACACTCGCAGCGCTGATTCTCTCAAATTTGTTTAAACATGTCTCGACCTGTCTGAGGCAGGATACGACGATGGTGCACTCTTACGACCGTTAGCAATTTGACGTCATTCACCGAACTTTATTGTCACAGGTTGTATATACTGTAGAGGTGAAGCCACGAATTGCCAAGGTAAATTACAAGGTCAATAATAGCAATAGAGCCTACATGCTTTTAAAATTAATATAGTGGGGGATATGAGGGTTACTAGCAATGAGGTTGCCACCTCCATGATGGTCTCTGTTATTGAAATAAGTGATGGAGTTATTGATAGCGATATTAGGAGTCGGAATTTAAAAAAGTCTCATAAATCATTAGAATGTCGGCCTTTTTTTGCATTAAGATAATGTCCTCCCAATTAGAAAGAACACCTCTTGCATTCTAGTGAATCACTTTAGTTGACTTGGGGTAAATCTTGGGCATGATGGGCAGGTTGAATGGGGGACAGCATCTCCTGTCACCAAGAGAATACTTCTGCAAACCAGCGAGGGGAATGACGGAGTCTCATATTCATAACATCAAGGGTATTCTCGATCTTCCACGAGTTAGCCTGGTTGTTTGCGTACGAGCCATTTTCCATCACGGTAGAGATGAAAAGCTTCAAACACTGATAGCTTCATCTTTGTTTATGGCATCAGCATCAATTCTGGGTACAGGCACAGGTTCAGGGATCAGGGTCGCATCTTTTGCTTCGTGCTTACAGTGGGACCCACGCTTATAGTAGGGTCCACGAGCATTGCAGCGGGTTCCATCAAGAAAGGAGAGATTGGGACCAGTGAATCTGGGAAAGGTTCATACTGTACTCATTCTGGTGAAATACTGGAGATGGAGAAATCTCAGGGGACAAAGCGGCAGGAAGGTCATCTCTCCCACTAATAGTGCAGGTCAGGTTAATTTGTTGGGAACATTGGGGGGTCAGACAATGGAAAAAAATTCATTTTCGAATACAAGCTTTTCTGGCGAAGAAGGGAGACAAATATAAATTAAGACTTTAGAAAATGTTGCTCCTCCCCATGGTGGGGGGGGGGGGGGGGGGCATTCTCATGCCAGTGATGTGTGTACTGCAATTTGATGACAATTGCAATTCCTCTAGGGTTGTATAGGTTCGAATGCCATGTATGATGCCCAAAAAAGACGTTAAGAATATTGGGACCTCATATTCGAATATAATAGTGCCAATATCTCTGAACTTGGTGTATCTTTCCGCCTGGGCAGTGGAGGTAAATTTTACAAGGAACTTGCCAGATTGAAGTTTGTTGACACGGGCGATTTCGCCGGTAAGGGAGTTAATTATCCTCTGGACAAACCCTGGAGAGAATGATTCTGGGAGGCTTGGGTTCTTGGAGGAAGTGCCAACTATTAACCATGGCAGCAATTTTTAGAAGATCGTGCAGATTCGATTGAAGATTATTAGGTAGAAGAGTAGGGAGATTATTGTCACCATTGGTTGAAATCAGCGCAGGATCATTATTGGCGAGAAAGATATCGCCTCCGAGGCTGAGTCATTGGGCTTCAGGGAACAATTATTCTTTAAAGGGGGCAAACTCTTTATCAGAGTAGGCTTATTTTGAACATATTTCCATGACTTGTGCGTTCTGGGGGATGTATTACGGGACCTAATTCCCGAAGGCTGGGAGTCACTTAGCTTCCTCCTCTCCTGCTTCTCATCCTCCTTCCCTGCTGAAGAGGACCAGCTTATTGGGTGTGGGGGGGGGGGGCCGCTCTCCCATGGCTGGCTTTTATAACCAGCCTGGTATGTGTCATGATTGCGAGGAAACCCTTGACAGTCAAACATCTTCGAAAGAATGTTGATCGCAGGGCTGAAGGATGTTATCACGCTACTACCATGAAATTTATTTATTACTTTATTTTTTAATTTACTTTCAATAGCTTAGTTTATCTGCAGGAGATAAAATCTAGTTACTGTTGGGAGCAATCCAAAAATGCGTTACTCTGCAGCCACCATCTTGTTGGCCATCAACTCAGGAGTACGGCAAGGAGGTTAACATAAAGAAGATAAAGGAAATAGAGGAAGAGGGGACATTCTTTTCAGTAAACATGCGCGATTAGAGTTTTGCAAAACGGCTCTCATGATCAATACGTAACTCTTTCTCTACTGCAGACTCTCAGTGAATCCAAATATGGCTGCTGTCCAAGGAAGTTGTTCTGGTTATTATTAGCTAGCGTTAAAATATGGCTCAGCTGCATATACAGCAGATTTTCAATATCTTTCATGAAATGTGTTAAAGGTATAAATTTCGAACACACCCTGTGGTTAGAAATTTTCCACATATTTCCATTCCACTCTTTGAGAGACTTAACCCTGTCTCAGGGCTACTTCTGGACTACAGCATCTGGATTGTTTCCCTTTACAATAACATTTACAAAAAGTTACTCCACACTTCAAAGAGCATTTTAAAATTACAGTACTCACAAGATTTTTTCATCCATATCAGCAACCATTTTCTTCAATTCTGTCTCCAAATCATCATGATATTTTTTGTTTATTTTTTCTTGCATGTCTATAAGTTCTTTGCGATGTACACTTTCCAGTTCAGTTTTAAGCATTTCAGTATCTAAAGCAATTGCCTGAAATCCAATTATGTATAAATTAAAAGAAATATTAAAAAATTTACTATGATAAATATTTACTAAAGAAATAAAATGTTAATAAGCGAAGCAAAGAATGTCACTTTTACATAGAAATTTTAATACTGAAATTTATTTTTTTTAATCATGCATCCATGATTATCGCTGAAAGAATATTGCCTTGCAGGTGAAATGTACATTCATGATTAAAAATTCTTTGTGGGTAGGTGATGTTTCAATTCTTTCGTTTTGCCCATCTAGTGGACACCCACAGTTTTTAGTTATCTATTTTTTCCATTTTTATTTAAATACAATATTATTATAAAAATTTTCAAACCTGTAATTTTTCTTCATGTAGATGTTCCATTTCCAATTTTAACTTTCGCATTTCATTTATTAGATTTTTGGCATGGCTATCCTTTAAGTCCTCAATATCCTTTTCATGGCCTTCTTTCATTTCTTCCAATAATACCTGAAACTCTTTCTCTTTCACAAGTAAGTCATGTTGCAATTGCTGAACAGTTTCATCATGTTCTCTGAGAAAATTTTGACGCAATTCCTCTAATTCTAATTGATGACTACTATCAATTGCATGAGTTACGGCCTCAAACTTTGTAATATGGTCGGTTGTTAAATCTTCTTGAAGTCTGAGTCGTTCCTCATTAAGCTCTTCCAAGTGGTGTTGTTTTAATCTCTCCATTTCTTCTGTATATCGTTCAGTAAGTTCTTTCTCTTTTTTGAGGAGATTTTCTTGTAGCATTTCTTTCAAATCATGTTCTAATTTTTTAATGTTTTCATTATGTTCCAGCTGCAAATTTTTTATTTCTATAAAAAATTGTTCCTTTAAAGTTTCAACAGCAATATCATGTTCTTTGGCACTAACTGAAGATTTTTGAGATAGGACATTTGTCTAGGGAAATAAAAAATAAATACATTATATTGTAAACATTTTGTAAATAATAATTTATGGTATACAAAAATAGTGAAATTATTTAAAATATAAGGCATGGATTCCACATGCGTAAAAACAACGGCAGAAAGCAGAAAGCTTTTGGCATCACTTCCTTGTTTCGTCTTTCTGCCCGACAAAAACTTTCTTATCTATGTAGGCTATGACTCAATCCAAATCAAAAATAAATTGGAATGGCGGAATGGAATATTCACACAGGCTTACCACGAGTTGATACGGATTCAAAAAAAAAAAAAAATTGAATTTGTCCAATTAGAGGAGGTTTTTCATAACGTTTTTATTGTGTTTGAGGTGCTGAAAGAAATGCTTTGCCCATTTCCAAAAAAAATTCGTCATTGCATAGTTAAAGGAACCCTCTAAATTTGATATCTTTAACTTTAATTATCTTGCCTGAGCTAAAATTTGATACTATATCTTATTTTATAATTTTTCCTTCTAAATTTATTAATAAAGATTGCATAGTAAATTTTAGAACTTCGTTGAGTCATTTGGTAAGCTACTGAATAACAAGTCACTTTTAAGTTAATATGGGGTGAACCATCGATGAGGTAGTAGCCGGCCAGAACTAAGGTTCAAGGGATGGGTAGTTTTCTTTGTTTGTTTTTTTATTAAACGTGCGTAATTCGGAGTACGTGTCGGTAGTGACATACAAACCTTTCTCTGTTATGTCACACTGTTAAAAACTGCCAAGAATATTTTTGTCTTATTTTGTCCTTAGGAAATGATCCTTCAAGTAGCGTCCAGCATTTAATTTACCCTGTATATATTCTTTCCATAATGGAAAGGTATAAAATTGGATAGGAATTTTTGTAGAAAAACTTAGAACATAAATAAAGACTGTCTTTTACATTGTTTGCAATTTACATTATTCTAAAATAAATAAACAGGCAGTTGCAAAATAAAATTGCAGGCATATTTTTGGGGGCAATCCTCATATATTTTAAAAATTTTAAGTATAGATTATACCTTTTCATCCTCAGAATTCTTATCACATTCGTCAACTGCTTGAATGCCACACTCCTGAGTTTCATGATGAGAATTGATAGTTTGCTGTAATAGTTCCATTTCTTGGGTTAAATGCTTTATTTTAGAAAGCAAGTTCTCTCTCTCACACAGGTGTTTCTGGTTTTCACTATCCTTTTCAGAAACTGCTTTCTCTAAAAGCTCCTTTGTTGATTGCAGTTCTGCCTGTAGTGATTTAAAATGTTCTTTATTTTCTCTATTTACTTCTTTCTCTAGCTCCAGTTTCCATTCTTCTTTCACTTGTGCCTTTGACAAAGCAGTAGAAGAAGCAATTTCTGACAATTCATCAATAACTATCTCTTCATTTGAAATAGACATATCACTTTCTATTTCATGTCTTTGCTGCTGAAGGCTATGACGCAATTTTAAAATAGCTCTGTTAATCTCTTCTGCTTTTTCAGCTTCAAGACGAGCTTGAATTATTTCTATTTCTCTTTTATGTTTTAATTCTAACTCTTTTTGAAGACATTCAAGATTATGCTGATGTTCTGTCTTTAATTTTCCATGCAGTTTATTACATTCTTTTTCTATTTCTTCCAAAATTTCACGAGAATATTCTTTATGAGCATGAAATTTTTCATCAGAATTCTTATCAAGGCACTTTCTTTGAAGTTCTCTCAATTCTTCATTATGTTTAGCCAATAAGTCTTCAGTCTGAGAGGAATATTTTTTCTCTAAGTCAACCTTGACTCTTTCAATTTCATCCAGTAGTTTTAAGTGGTATTCCTTTTCTAAAGTCGCTAATGCAGAAGAATGTTTTAATTCAAGAGTTTTGCGCACATCTTCTAGCTGAAGGCGATAATGCTCCAATTTTTCTTCCATTTCTTTTTTGTAATGCTCTTCCACATCCATTATATTTGAATCAAGATTGTAGGCATCACAGAAATGAGTGAGAGTTGGTAGGCGAGGAAACTGACTTATCACACTGACATCAGTGTCTCTGCTACTCTGTTGAGAAGCTTTAATACTATTTATCTCTTCCATGTATCTTTGTTCCATGTTGTTACATTGATTCTCAAAATACTTTCTAAGCTGTTCCATTTCTTCGGAATGTTTTGCCTCAAGTTTTTGCTTTAACTTACTCAGTTCAGTTTCTATATTTTCAGACCCTGTGATGTCTTTATCTGTTACTTTTGCCTGTTCATTTGAAACTGGTTCAGCCTTTTTAATAACAAATTCTTCTATCTCCACCTGTTCCTTTATAATTTCTTCATATTTCTCTTGCAAAATTTCATATTCTTCTTTGATTTTATGAAGTTCTACCAATACAGGACTTTGATTGTTTGTTAAATCAGTTTTCATTTTGTTCTGTAGTTCCTTCATGGAATCAAATTCTTCTTTTAGGTGTTCTTTGAGAATGTTCACTTCCGATGAACAAACTTGTTCCAAAGTATCACGCATTTCTAAAGAACAAAAAATAAATGAGAGATAAAAATTATATATGAAGTATGCTACAAACATCCTTATAAAGATCAAGTGTTATTTCAAATAACAAATCAATAAATGGTAGCATATCATGAATTACTGAGATTTATACAGGGTGATTCAAAATGATGTACAGCATTTCAAAATTTTATTATGCATTCACTTTATAACATAAACTAACCAGACCGGGTTTAAAGTGCAGGAAAACTCAAATATTTATTGATTCTAGCATTACAAAAGTTGTATGTGATTCCCTTGAGTCACCCAGACAATATCAAAGGCAATAGTCAATCTCATCCCAAACTCCTTTCAGCATGTCTTTCAAATGTCCGAGAGCATTACGAATCCATGTTTTCAGGTCATCCAAGTTGTCTGCAAGTGGTAGCATGTACACTGCACCTTCCACAAATCCCCACAGAAAAAAGTCACACAGTGTGAGGTCTGGTGCCCTTGGCAGCCATTCCTGCAGCACATTGTCGTTCATTCACAGCTTATTATTCACAGCCGACAATTTTACTTTTATCGCGACACAAGAAATATTTGAGTTTTCCTGCATTTTAATCCCTGTCTGGTTAGTATGTTGTAAAATAAATATGTAGTAAAATTTTGAAATACTGTACATCATTTTGAATCACCTTGTACTATGAGATAACTAAAATGGAGATGTATTGGCCATTAGCCCAATGAATACTCTGTCTATATTTTGCTTGGCAAAGAGTAAAAGAAAATGCAATTTGAAATGCTTTTGTGAAATTAGGAATCACTATCAGGTGGATGATTCAAACATAGGAATCAAAGACGAGAAAGAAACAGAATTATGCTTTATAAAGAACTGCTTACACAGATGAGTCTCATAAAACAAGGCCAGTGGCCCTAATTAGGATCAGAGTAGAAACCAATCAGAAGCAAGCACAAGTGATGCATTACTTTCACTTAGTAATTTCTGCTGCAGACATTTCAGAACAGAGAATTCTACAACACTTAAGATAATTTTTTTAAATTTTGATACGATCATTTAATTTTATTTATCTCATTATGTGAAATAGAAACTATTTAATGAAAATTCTTTTTTTTAACTTAATTAACATGCACGTGAGCGAAGTGCAATGAACGGAATAACTGATAAGCAACCAATCAGGCGTGAATTCTGATTGATTCGTTTTATTGGTTTCTTTTGTTATATGATCATATTTTGTGAGTATTTAAATTTTTTGTAAAATTGAAATAAGAGCTGGTTTTTATTATATGAAAGTAAATATTTGTCAGTGCTGTTGCTGTACATAAGGCTAGTAGTGTATGATATCTAACTAGAGAAAAAAAATACACTCTGATAAATCACTCCTTGGTTGTTATTTTTGATTCTAAAAAGTGGATTTTTAAAATTTTCAATACCAAACTTTGGAGGCCATTTTGACTGGTTATTTTTGAATTTAGGGTATTTTGGGTAATAAACAATGTTGTAGAGGAGACGTTTCTAAAAACAACCATGTAAATTGCAATGTGGTAACTTAACCGAGTGCAGAGATATTCAAATTAACGCTAATGTCTCCAAATTGAAAAACCATCGTGCGCTTACAAATAAAAATGGCTGCCATTCAGTAACAGTGCAAGGTAAAACTTTTTTAAAAACTGTTTTGAACTTCTCAATTATAGGGTAATCACATATAAAAAAATCTAAATATTTAATAATGGTCAAGCGACCCTCATTGGATCACTTCATATGGATTGACCCAGCTTTCAAATACGTATTACTTTGGTTATAATAACAAAATGGCAATAGCAGCTGGGACCGACTGCTACAAGATGACAGTAGCAGCTGGGACCAACTGCTAAAAGATGACAGTAGCAGCCAGGAACAACGGCTTAATGTGCCCTCCGAAACATGTAGGGGGGCGGGGGGGGGACAAGATGGATGTTCACTGGCTATCACCCAACCAGTGGCAGGGCGTGCCTGAAGTTGCTTAACTCCACTGATACGGCGAACCGATCAGCGAGATAACAGGCCACGACCACCCCCATCAGAGAGTAGTAGACATCCTTTTTGGCGAATACAAAAGCTTGTTCATTTTACCAGACAAAGTGTAGGTGTTTCAATAAATGTTCGAAATGACGTCCTTTTTCGCGAATACAAAAGCGTGTTCGTTTTACAGATTCTGTGAAGCAACTCTGGTGAGCGAGGAGACCACAATCCCTGGGAAATGGTGTGCTGAAAGATAACTTATAAAAAAGAAAAAAAAAAAAAAAAACCCAAAAAACCACCTAAAGTTTGTCTGCTAAAAATAAAAGCAAATATTTCAACTAACCTGTGTGATACTTTACTTTCATTTAAATTCTCAAACTGGTACTTTTAGAGGCAGCTAAACTTTGACATCCACGACTTTAAGCTCACTCTGTTTAAGTGTGGATTTAAATTCAGTGTTGACAGGCTTTTGTGTAATGAGTGTAGAATAATCCCAGTGATAGAAAGAACAATAGGAACAATGTGTACCATGGTAACTCACCAATGGCATTTTATTCATTTGCAAGATCCGTATATTTAATGATTTTGTAAGTGTATGTCATTTGTAAATTGTGTTTGTTGAGGATGGAGATATCAATTGAAGGGCATCCTGGAAAAATGTTGAAAACGACAAAATTAACATTTTATTTTCTAAGCAAGTTGGATTTACTTTGCATATACATGTATTAATAATCAAACTAGATATGAGGAACAAATCTGCTCTCTTGAAATGATTATAAAGTATGAAAAAAATGGATTAATTGACATTTTTGTGCCAGCCCGCGGCGCTTCGCTCGTATCCGATGGGCACACCATTGCGGGGTTGGCTCAGAGTTGTTTTTGGACTCGCTTAAGGTGGTAAAATAACCAACAGTGGACACTGATTTAGGTGTGTGTGATTCAAATTTAATTCTATATAACACATATGACAAACAGTTATTTTGAAGGCCCCACTAGATAAACCAGAAAAATGTAACAGTAAAGCTTAAAATACTCTCAATAATGCTATTCCAAACTTAATAACAGGTCGTATTACAGTAATCAAGTATGAACTTGTACTCTAAGTGCAAACTACCAGTGAAGGTTAGCGTGTCGTCTTCTAAGCCCACACTCAGGATTGAGCCTATTTAACAGCATTTGTAATTCACAGGAATTTCCTCAACATCAAACACTTTATCACCATTGTGGCTAATCACCTCGACAGCGCCCGAACTGATCTATTTTCAGCTCAACATACCACCCGACAAAAGAGCGCATCGTGTGTCCCTTTTACTTATCGCAACAAGGGGGAGGGGGGAGCACAATAACCCTCTACTCACGAACTATAAGCAGCAACTGACCCCTGCAGTACGTCAGCAGACCGAAGCCTGGAAAACTAAGCCAAACTCGGCTCCCCCCGTGACTTCCCTGGACTGCCACGCATGCAACCGCTTCCTACGCCACTAAATTGCACAGGTGATGCCCCTGTACGAATCACAAACCATTTTACCATAGAACTCCATGAGTAGGAGCCAGAAAGCTCAGCCTGACAGACTTTGCCTTATCGGCAGGGCGTAACAACAGGCATAATGAGGCCGTTTATTTGACGTGAATCGATCAATCGGCACACATGGCATACTTGGTCTTAATTACGTTTATTATGTACAGGAATAGTTATTTGCAAGGTACAGTTCCTCTTGACCATTCCTTAACTTGAAGTACAGGCATTTCAACTCAATCAGGCCATTCAGTCACTTGATGAATTGTCTTATTTTCGATTAGCAAAACGTTTTTTTTTGGGACTTGGTCAAACACAAGGCACACATTTCACAATGCACAAATGTTGCATCAGGTGCAGCTAGAACACCACACCGCCAGGGGGACAAATGCAAAAAAACAAAATCGACTAGCCAAACGTGAAATCTGCTATCTACTGACAAAATGACGTCAATCATGCATCTTAGGTAGGACATCAAATTGTGTTGAATTCATCTTGGTCGAACACTCCCAATGATCATGAACTAGACGCCGGAGCAAAATAAAAAGAATGGTGGAGCCATAACAGATGAATATCAACTCCGTTCTCGGGCAGCACCTGGTTTGCTACATGGATTAACCAAAACAGCATATTTTATACATCAAATTACATGAAACTTATTCGTGGGCTTTTAAACACATTTCATCCATGCATTCTCTATGGTTTCCTCAGTGTTAAAAAAATCTTAGTTTAACATCCAAAAAAAAAGACGATGTTTGCTTTGCTGCACATCTCTCTCAACAATAGCAAAACGTTCATATTCTTTGTAAGGCAAACTCGGAGAACGTTATCCGGTCTTCCCCGAAAAACCGCTGCAATAACAACGAGATGCAGCACTTGTTCCTATTGTTGCAGCATCAGTTGGAGACAATAATTACAATAATAACGAAAAGAAACTTATGTTTACCTTATACAACACTAGAGATATACCCGGCGTTGCTGGGGCTCTTTTTTGATGAAATTTTGCAATTTCTGAATATGAATATACAGAAAAAATGAACATTATTATCCACCTTTTTTCTCTGGCACTGCGTCAAACTCACTCAACATTCCAGAACTGCTATGGGGCAGTAGTTGGAGGGCCATCCATTGGGAGCATTTTAAAAATTCTTTTTGATTCTTCTATATGAATTATTATTATATTAATTCAAGCTTCTTTCATGTGTTCATTTTTTTGTATATCGGGTTACAGTCAAAGTGTTACAAACTTATAGTACTTATACAAGTGATCATAATAATCATTTTATGCCCTATAAACATTAGTTCGGAAATGCAGTGATGAGTTACAGAAGTGAACACATGCAGCCTTCACTGCAGTTACAGTAGCTGTTCAAACTGATGGCCTTAAACTTCAATGCATGTTTGGCATCTGCGGTGTAAGTTGTTGTATACTCTGATGTTAGCACTGGAGTGTCTTGTATGTCGTCAGCAGCTACCACCAACCATGCTACAAGATCCGCTTCTGACTCCACCGGGGTTTCATAAACAATGCGCTTTAAATGTCCCCACAAAAAGAAGTCCAGTGGATTTAAATCCAGTGACCTTGGTGGTCATGCCACTGGACCCCCCCCCCCCGCACAATCCATCGTTCACGAAATGTTTCGCCAAGATAATCCCAGACAGCATGCGCGAAATGGGGTGGCACTCCATCATGCTGAAACCACATGTTGCAATGGGTGTCCAGAGATACATCGTCCAACAAGCCTGACAACACAAGTAATTGGAAGTTAATTTGCATGCTCCTACACGATTGCTCACGTTGGTTGAGACCATTCGTTCACAGGTGGAGTGGGTAGCAGGGTTCGAATCAGAGATCCTTAATCTAACGAGATGCGACAATCAGTATATGCGAAATGGTTCGCGCAGCTTTCTTCTGTGCAGGTTAGTTGCAACGGTGTTGCCAGATGGCGCTGTAGGTCTTGATGATATCTGACATAATCAAAAAGTCTTCAGAGCACTGAAAGCAGACGATAACGGCGACAAGGCAGAAATTTTAAATATTTCGATGTTTGAAATACGACATGTCCCTTACATATAAAAAATTATTTAAATTAAATCAAAAATTAAAGAAATCAAAAAGAGTTCATTTCTATTTAATTAATACAAGTAGTATTGTTAGTCGTCCATGGTTAGTTACAAGATAACTACTTGCGAATGCTCTCTTGCCATTTGAATGTTTGTTAAGAAATGGCGCCATGCGTATTTTTGCCATATCAAGTTTGCTATGGGAATTTTGCTTGTTGTCGCATCTAGTTAGATTAAGAATCTCTGGTTCGAATGGTGGACACTGCGAATGAGCCATGTCCACTTCTGTAACTCATCAGTTATGCATTTCCGGACTAATGTTTATAGGACATAAAATGCTTATTATGATTACTTGTATAAGTACTATAAGTTTGTAACAGTTAGACTGTTACACTCTGTATATGACGAATATTTATATATGTGACGATATATTTCAGTATATATATGGGTTTATTGAGTCACAATGGCAATAGCTGTACTCATATCATGATGATGGTATTTAGGAACAAAATCTCCCTGTTTGCTGCAAAAACATTCCTTTTAAAATGTCAATTCCAAGTATTCCATCGCAAGGGCGGTCAATGAAAGAGTGCATAAAGGTGCCTTCCCATAGCTCGCTTTTTGCGTGAAGCTTTTCGCTTTTAGAATTTTGCGTCTGATTTTTCAAGCTCAAGCTATCCTAAACCAAGCTGATATGCGCTAGTTGCATGAAGCGCTTGGATTTTCAAGCTGCTTTTCACTTCAAGCGGATATCTAGGTCAGTTTGATTTTAAAGCTACTAGCAGCTTGGAAATGACCAAGGCACATGCGCAGTACACGCCTTTCTCTCATGACTGCAATGGGTACGTGCATGGGGTCGTGAGGACAGTGTGAATACAAAGGAGAAAAGTGAAGAAAGAATTCCGTGAATTGTATTTGTTTCCCTTTTCTCCTTTGTATTCATGATTTGTTTGATGAATATCTTCAGTTTATTATCATTTCTTCTTTGAGTATTATACTATAGTTTAAAATTTTTTATTATTTACATGTATTTCTTTTATTTATTTATTTTTTTATTTATTTTTTATTTTATTAATTTATTTAATTTTATTTATTATTTATTTGTTTATTTATTTTATTACATTTGATTGAGCTTATTTTATATAACATTTAATCTGTTATTTTATATTTATTTTTATTTTATTTTCATTTTATTATACATTATATTCATTAATTAATTTAAATTCTTTATTGAATTTAATAAACAGGATGGTCCATAAGTCTATCCCCCCCTTTTATTTTCTGAACCGAAGCAGATATGTCAATTTTGATGAATCCAATGAATAGGAAGTTGTGGGTGGCCTATTCCATGGTGCACTTTTCGTCATCCCAAATATGCAAATTAGGACACATTCAAAATTTATCTCAAAAACCGTAAGGGATAGAGAAAAAAAACCCAATTGCAAACTTGTTCAGCATAAAAAAACAAACAAAACAAAAAAACAAATCATCCAAATCGGACCAACGGTTCCCAAAAAAAGTTAAAAAAAGTAAATAACTATCTCAAACTAAAAAAAAAAGCCAAATGGGCCAAACCAAAGCGAATCATGTTGGTAACACTATAAAGAGTATGTTCCACATGATGCCCTTCAGCACCAATGCACAACTGAGCACGTAGTTTCAAAGATGCCATCACTCTTGTTACCATATCAGATGTAATGGATTGGCAGACAGTCTGAATTCTCTGTTGCAAATCCAGCATAGAAATTGGCTGAGTGGCATAAGCATTGTCCTTAAGGTAACCCCACAAAAAGAAGCCATTAGGGGAAAGATCTGGTGAGCATGCAGGCCAATGAATTGGGCCACCCCGGCCGATCCACTGACCTGGAAACATTCCATCGAGATGATCACAAGTAGCTGCCGCTGAATGGGCTGGAGCCCCATCATGTTGATACCATACCCTTCGAAGTGATGCTAAAGGAAGCTCATCTGCAAATTCTGCCACTACAACATTTATTATCATGTCTCTGCATCGTGCAGCTGTCAACGTCCCTTCGTAGAACAATGGACCAACCAATCCACCATTGATGATTCCACACCAGACATTCACTCTCCAATTCACATGGTGCACAGCTTCTCGTAACCATCTAGGGTTTTCTGTTGCCCAATAATGGAGATTGTGTTTATTAACCAGACCATCTCGAGAGAAGCTGGCTTCGTCTGACCACAAGACCCAATTGAGAAAGCCTGGGTCATCGTCGATGCGATTTAGCAGCCAATTGCAGAACTCAAGACGAAAATCGTAGTCTGTTGGCTTCAATCCTTGGTGGCAGTGGACATGATAAGGGTGGAATCCATGCATATGAAGTTATCTTAATACTGATTGATGACTGCAGCCAGCTTCTTCAGCAACTGATCGAGTACTACAATGAGGATTAGCATAAACAGCAGCTAAAATGGCTGTGCTAGAGTCCTCTGATGTGACAGTTGTTGGTCTACCTTGCCGGGTCTGATGACTGACACTTCCTGTTTGCTGAAATCGTTGAACAACCTGGCAAATTGTCTTAGAAGTGGGAACTCTAGCATTGGGATATCTAAATTGGTATTCCCTGGCTGCACCTTTGTAATTATGTGCAAATCCAAAACATAAAACAGTACCAACCATTTCTTCTCTATTGTATTCTGCCATTTTTCAGACCTGATTGGCAGTTTCTTCCCCATTCATCAAAAAGCTTCAGCATTTAAAGGGCTAGTGGATAAAACCCAACATGGGGGGGACAGGAAGATGCAAATGCAATGTGAGTGCCAATTAGCATTTGCAATTAACTTTTTTTGGGAACCGCTGGTCTGATTTGGATGATTTTTTTTTTGTTTTGTTTGTTTTTTTTATGCTGAACAAGTTTGCAATTGGGTTTTTTTCTCTAGCCCTCACGGTTTTTGAGATAAATTTTGAATGTGTCCTAATTTGCATATTTGGGATAATGAAAAGTGCACCATGGGATAGGCCACCCACAACTTCCTATTCACTGGATTCATCAAAATTGACATATCTACTTCAGTTCAAAAAATAAAAGGGGGGGGGGGACAGACTTATGGACCACCCTGTATATATTTAATTGTTATTTTGCTCATTTTATTTTATTAATTTATGTGTTATTTTACATTATTTATTACTTAAGTTTATTTAATTGATTAATAGTTCTGTTTATTTAAATTTAATTGGTTTTGTTTTATTTTATTTATTCCATTTATTGCAGCGACAGCAAACAAAAATAAATGTCACGTATTGCAAAAGTGGAAATATGTTTTCCTTTTTACAAAATACTCTTACGATCAATAGCTTCTTAAAATGAAACTTCTACTCTGTAACAACAAACATTTTCGTGCATTGAGAGGCGCCATGAGTTTTTGAATTCCCGCCTGCGATTTCCAGCTATGGGATAGCTTCAAAGTTAATTTTTGCTTTAAAGCTTGCGAACTACAGCTGCATTTTTCTCGCAAGTAGAATTTGCTTTCAAGCCTCAAGCTTCGCTTTAAAGCTCTAGCAAGCTATGGGAATGCACTTTAAGAAAAAGAATATTATAAGTGATGTGTCAAGGTTAAGAAAGAGGAATAAAAAATACATCACATAAAAACAAACGAGGCCTTTCGGTCATTTTATTCAAGTACATTCATCAGGTATAAACTTTTTTGAAAGTATCAGCTGATATTTTTTCATCAGCAAAGGTTTATAGAATATAAATTTAAATAGTTAAAACATTGTTATAGTCATAGTATTGTCAAGAAACATTTCACATCATTTGATTTTTTCATCTGTAAATTGAAATATTTAAAATATTGATACAATCTTAGTATGGTCAAAACATTGTTACACTGTTATTTATTAATACAGATAATTGAGTATGGATATTTTTACAAAATAAGAGGCGACATTACAACTCCTCGCCAAAAAATTAGAATAATGGCATTTTACATTCTGAAGTTAAATTTGAGTGAAGATTAATCAATGAACCTTTGTAATTACCATGAATATTCTACTATAATGCAAAAAATTTTGACTTGAAAATCCACCTAAATTTGTAGGATCACATTATACAAGAGGGAAAAATTAGCGCTACAACAGCTGGGGAGGGGGGGAGGGTCTGACGAACTTCAAACGAAAATAGTGTATAACATTGAATATATTGGCATATTATAGTGCATTATACGATATACAACGTGTCCCAAAACTCAACGATAAGCTTGTACCTACGAATCAACCTCGTCATGATCATTCGGGAAAAAATAAGAAAAAATTTTTTTTTATTTTATTTTAAATATTAATTGACTTTTTATGAAAACTTTGAAATTTGACCCCCCTTGTACCTTATTTATTCTACTGTGACCACAAAATTATAGATATTCCGGGATTTTTTTTCTTTGTTGGATAGCTTAGTAGTCCTGTAATAGATCATTGCAGCAAAAAGTCTGACAATGCTTATAGTTTCTACACAAAAAACAAGCCAAGTTCTGTTTTTTCACGAAATTCAGCAAAAAAATTACGTTTCGGTATCTTTGACACCGTCTGGTGTAAAAAAAGTGTACAAGAGGGGTCAAATTTCAAAGTTTTCATAAAAAGTCAATTAATATTTAAAATAAAATAAAAAAAATTTTTTTCTTATTTTTTCCCGAATGATCATGACGAGGTTGATTCGTAGGTACAAGCTTATCGTTGAGTTTTGGGACACGTTGTATATGGTACATTAATTTGCGTTTCATCACAATTTCTCATCCATTTTTGTTATATCTCTACTTAGAAGAAATGTAATAGGGAAGGCATTTACCTTAGATAATTGTGGCCACGACGACTGACTGAATGAAAATGACAGAATACTACGTTTGCATGTAGTTTGGTTGCCTCGCAACAGCATCATCTTCATTATTACAAGATGAACGATAAACAATGACTGAAGAAGCTGCCACGAAAGTTTCCGTGTCTGCAGCTCAACAATGCCCACTTGTTGACTGATGACACAACATTCCTCCCGTCGCACTAAAGCTAAGGAGAATACCGCTGGGGCGGATGACGTTCGCGTGCCGAGCGCCCAGGAGCGACGGGCACTTCCTGTTCTCGGTGAGACCGGGTGACCACTGGTGGATGAACAGGTTTCTCAGCTTGTTCAGGGGCCGGTAGTTCGGGCTGCGTTGGCTCTGTCATATAGTCCTGTTCATCATATTGCTCTTGCTCGGCTCGCTCTAGCTCATGAACGGCCGGCATTAGGCTTAACGGTTGTTTGTTGTTGTCTTCACCGCTGAAGCGCACTCGTCGACGAGGACGTCTTCTTGATTGTTACGTCGTGACGCACTTATCAATTCTGGAGCTTGTGATACATGGCTGTCACATGCTTCCGACCGAGGAGGCACACTACGAGGCTTCAATTGATCAATGTGTCGTTTCGAACGTTCCTCGCCCACGGCTACTTCATAGTGCAAATCTCCTAATCTGTGCAACACAACGCCTGGCACCCATTTCTCGCAGGTAAGTCTCCCCAGGTGTACATACACTGCCTGTCCCTCTCGCAGGTAGCGGTATTTTGGCATCACTTGGCTTTCTTGTTTCTGCCGAACATGTTGGCTTACTTCTTGCAAACGCATCAAATCTAGTTGCGTGCGCAACTCTCTTCCCAAGAAGAGCTTGTCCGGGGATTCCTTGGTAGTGGCATGTGGAGCTCGACGATATCGCTCCAAGAATATATTTAAATTTTTATTTAGTGTCGCTCGTGTCGTGCCCATTGCTTTTAAAGCATTTTTTACTGTCTGCACGTAGCGCTCCGCTTGTCCATTAGTGGCGGGGTGATAGGGCGCCGTGCGTTTATGGAATCTTACACCACGTTTTTGCAGAAAAGTGGAGAATTCGGTCGAGGTGAATTGGGGACCATGGTCTGTAACGACGGTGGACGGCACTCCATATGCTGCAAAGAGTTCATCTAGAATTGCCGTTGTGGCTTCTTTAGTTGTCGTCGTCCTCGTCGGTTTCACCTCTACCCACTTGCTGAAGGCGTCAACAATGATGAGGAGCATCTGTCCTGCGATGGGTCCTGCGTGGTCGAGATGGACTCTCTCCCAGGGCCCTTTTGGGTATTCCCAATGGTGGAGTCGTTATGGTGCTGGTGCGTTCGAATGGGTCGCGCAGTCGACACACATTTTGGCAGTGTGTTCTATGTCTCCATCGATACCCGGCCAATAGACGAATGAACGGGCTAGGCCCATTCTCAGGTGTCTGGTTGTGTAGATCGTTCAGTATGGGCTGCCGCAAGGATGAGGGGGGGGATCACCACCCGGTGTCTGAACATCAAACATCCGGCGCTAATGGTGTAGCAGTCTTCGGGTGATCTACATCCGGCTTGGACTAAATCATGTCCGCTCCCAAGCTCCTGTACGATCCTACCCAATCTCAGTTCACTCCTGGTGGCTTTCACGATGTTTTCTGACCGAATGGGAAGCTGGTTCATCTGATGGACGCAGAACAGTTCAAAGCTATCTTCCTCCTCCTCTTCCACTTTGTTGACGGTCAAAAGTCTTGAGCAGTAGTCTGTTGGTGTGCTGCTTAGTCAGTCTATATGTAATGGCAAAATTGAAATTCGTTAAGAATTCAGCGTAATTGGCCATTCGGCTGATGCATGACGTTGGAAGCATCTTGTGGGGATGGAATATTTAATTGAGTGGCTTATGGTCAGTAAGCAAATCAAAATTACTGGCATATAAATAATTGAAAAATTTTTTAACTGCCCATACTATGGCAAGCGCTTCCTTATCAATTTGCGGGTACCTTCATTCTGTTTCTGACAATGAACGGATCACGTAGGCAATAGGTCTTTCGAGTCCATTAGTTGTTCGGTAGGAGAGAACTGCTCCGAGGCCGTAGCTGCTGGCATCAGTCGCTAGTATCAATGGCAACAAGGGGACGTATTGTATGAGGACTTTTGGAAAGAATAAAGTCTTTCTTATGTCCTCGTAGGCAATTTTGGCTTCTGGAGACCACTCGAATTTTTCCTAGGCTAACATTTCTCGCAATGGCTTTGCTTGGTGCGACAAGTTGGTATGAAGGCGTTATAGTAAATGGCTTTTCCCAGGAACAGTTGTAGTTGTTCTGTATTTGCTGGCCTGGGTGCCTTCTGGATTGCCTCGATATGTTCGTTGGATTTGTGTAAGCCGTCCTTATCAATGACGTGGCCTAACCAAGTGAGGGCTGCAGAAACGAAATCACATTTCTTTCTATTTAAATGCAGGCCGAACGCTTTCAAGCGTTCCATGTCTCACGCAGTGCTCGGAGTAGGTCGTTGAAATGGGGTGCGAAGACGATTATATCGTCGCAGAAATTAACTACATTGGCCGCTCCCTGGAACACCTCTTCCATGCGTCGTTGCCACAGAACGGGAATGTTGGCTGCTCTGTACACGGCTCTGGTCAGCCTAACGAGTCCATGAGTTGGCGTGTTTAGCGTCAACACCTCTCGGAACTTTTCATCTATTGGTAGGTGAGTGTAGGCGTCTGTTATATCTAAATGGCTAAACCAAGCTGCACCTCTCATTTTATTGAAAATGTCTGTAATTTTTGGTATTGGGTGCTTATTGATGATCATTTGTTTATTGACTGTTGGTTTGTAGTTTCCTGTGATCTGAAGCGCACTATTCTTCTTCACGACCACATGTGTTAGTGTTGCCCACTCTGAAAAGTCTACCTTTTCATAAAAACCTTCCCTCAGCTTGGTATCGATTGCTTTGCCGTATTCGTCTCGCAGGGCGAGGGGCACATCTCTTGCCCTTGCGAAAATCGGGGTTGCCTTTGGGACCAGATGTACTCGAGCCAAAGGTCACCTCAGTTTTCCCGCTGTCGATTGGAAGAGACAAGCAAACTCCTCAAGCAGACTGTCTAATTGAACTTTCTGATCTCGGGTAAATGTACCTTTTTTTTGTTCATTAATGGATTGTATGGGTGAAAATAAACTTTTAAGGTCTATTTCTCTTGCAAAGATTGCCAACCAATCACGTCCCATCAGACCAGTGAAATCACCTTCTACTACATACAGGTTTAGTCGTGGCGTTGTGTTCCTCACTGACACACGCACATAAGTCTTCCCTGGGCAGCGAACCTTATGACCAGTGTAGCTTTTAAATTGCCCATCCAATTTTTCCAGATGTATTAATTTTTCGAAGCCTGGAGATGCCCGTGATTCCACATGGTGCACTGGTGTCAATCTCCATTTCAATAGTTTTTCTATCGATCTTCACCTCGATGACATTTGGGTGGTGTACATGTTGTACCGTTTCCTCATGTATTTTGCTGAGGGTCTGGACTCTGTCTACTGGCACATTGTTGGTGGAGGAATGCTTCGTGTTCCTGGTTTTGGTTCTACAATATTTGGCTAGATGACCAGGTTTTCAACAGGAGAAGCAAGTTGCTGTTTTATATCGACAGGTGTCGGCCCAATGTTGGCCACCACATCTTCCACATGATTTCCTTGCAAGAGACTTGCTTCTCGTAGCGGGCTACTTTCAGTCCCTGACTTGGGTTCGTCACGATTTTTACGTCGGGTCAATAAATTCCTTCTCTGGACTTGACCACGTGGTACCTGTTTTGTTGATGGTTTTTCATACCCCAAACGATTCGTTGGTTCACTGGATGGCAGGCTGGGAATATTGATCGCTGTCACTTCTTTGGCTATTTCCCAGGTGGCTTCCAGGTTCAGAGCTATCTCGAATGCGACACCAAATTTCTCTGGTTGCTTGGCGATGATTTCGTCCTTTGCACCAGATGACCTCAATCCATGGAGGAACTGTTCAATTAGCATTCTATCAAGAAATGTGCCGTATTCGCAATGGGCGGCGCCTTTTTTCAGTCATAGCGCAAATTGTGCCAATGTTTCGTGTTAGTCTTGAACGATGGTGCGGAATTTTACGCTTTTGATGTATTTGTTTCTCGGCCTGTCGAAATGCATAGTCAGAATTTTTTTGATTTCCTTGTAGGAGATGGATTCTGGTTCTTGTGGGCTGATGAGGATTTTCAGGACCTCATTTAATTCTGCTCCCATGTGGACACGGGCGTATGCTGCATACATGTTCTCTGGAACACTGGGCAGTGGAGTGCCCACTCAAATCGTTTAAAATACTCCACTATGGTCGTTTCAATCTGATGAACTTCAAACGAAAACTAGCATAAAACATTTAGTATACTGGCACATTACAGTACATATGTATGATATCATACAATTTAAACAATATACACTCTAACCCATTTAATACGAAATCCCGCGGAACCAAAAATCTTTTCGTAATATCAGAGAAAGACAAAAAATAGTTACCTTTTATCTTTCATTGTTATTCTGTGTTCTAGACAAAATAATCCGTTATCATGGTTTGTTTACTCTTATCAATTAATTTTTTGCTTACATAATCGTTCCATTTATAAAAGTAATTTAGCAGTTCATCTAGAGCATCATCTTGGGATAAGAAAAACAATCTTAATTCATTCAATGCAGTATGCGCACGCATCCTTTAAGAAAATACAATAAAAAAAAAAGTTCCACGTTTGCATGCTCAATTTCTTAGGAAAATTTTTTATTTGCGTGCCTTGATTAGATTTATTAATGCATAGCTGAAATGGAGTAGCCGAAAGTATCGATGTTCAAAAAGTTTCAACCATCGAATTTTCGATGCTTTTGCACCATCGATGTTTCATTTCGACTTTCTTAAACCCTTTGGAAATCATAATCTATTGATACTGAATAAGTGTTTATGTTAGTGTATTGTAATGAAGGAACACGTAAATATATTAGGACATTTATTATTTCCAAATAATACCGTATTTTTTCGAATATTAGCCGCATTTACTTTAGGCCGCAGCCGCAATTTGATGGTGGAACGTAAAAATAACTTTTTATAGGCCGCGATTCACATTAGGCCGCAAAAAAAAACTTAGCCTAAAAAGATCGAAATACTTCGTTTTAGCGTCCCACAGTGTCTTAAATAGTAATTTAGATACCAGTTACATTATTTATATAACCTTCTTAATTATTTTAATATTATATAATGAAAAATTTATAAATTTATTAATGAGATGTGTAAATAATTATAGTAATTTGATTTTAATGAGCGTGTATAACTTTTATTTCATCAGCGGCAGCCATGGCTCTATCAACACCATCTTTATAGGTGGTGTTGGCTCTATCAACGAAGTGCTGACCAATAGCGCAATAGAGCATTCTATGACATCACAACACCTTGGACTGTAGCCAATGAGATTCGACCATGGAGTAGAGTCGGCCAGCAGAAGGAATGAAATCGCCGACAATAGCTTTAACAAATGAATTGCATAATAATTTATGAATGAAAATATATGTGACTGGTTAATTATTGTTCTGAAGGGTTAGAATATTAATTTCACTGTTAGAAAACGATTCAACAAAGGCTGGATAATTTAAAGCCATCAACTCAAATCGACCGTGTTTTTATCGGATTATTTTTGCCGATCTACGATTGATTTACCTTTTCAAAAAGTATAAAATATAATAGAAGTTTCCTATAAAAAGATAGGAAGCAAATATAAGAGAAAATAGACATAATATAGATGGGTTGTATTGGCTATCGACCGTTATTAAAAAAAAAAAATACTCATTCTACAACTGTGAAATCGGGAGCAGTTTTTTTTTTCTTTTTTTTTTTTTTTTTTAAGTGGGGGAAGGGTTAATGTTTATTAATACAAGAAAGAAATTTAACTCGATTTATCGTATGAGACAATTGTACTTATTCTATACAAAATTTATAGTAAAATAGAGTCGAATTGTTGTTTTGTTTTTTTTTATATTAATACGCCCCCCTCCCCAAATGAAATGAGGAGTATCGTCAATAACGTCGTAAGCGTAATGATTTTTGGTCGATAGTCAATACATGTATAAACGCCTATATTTGATCAATAGTCAATACATATTTTATATTTGTTTTCTATCTTTTTACGAAGCTGTAGTCTCAGACAATTTCTGCCCTTGTGGTAAACGGTCTTCGTCAAACTCTACCCCCCCCCCCCCGTCCCGAGTCGGCCACTGCTTTTGACTCAACCTCTGTTTATGCATACACACTGCATAAACTTCTATTATATTTTATACTTTTTGAAAAGGTAAATCGATCGTAGATCTGCAAAAATAATCCGATAAAAACACGGTCGATTTGAGTTCATGGCTTTAAATTATTCAGCCTTTGTTGAATCGTTTTCTAACAGTGAAATTAATATTCTAACCCTTCAGAATAATAATTAACCAGTCACATATATTTTCATTCATAAACTATTATGCAATTCACTTGTTAAAGCTATTGTCGGCGATTTCACTTGTTAGAGCTGGCCGACTCTACTCCAAGATCGAATCTCATTGATTACGCTCCAAGGTGTTTTGAGGTCATAGAATGCTCTATCACGCTATTGGTCGCCACTTCGTTGATAGAGCCATGGCCGCCGCTGATGAAATAAAAGTTATACTAGCGCATTAAAATCAAATTACTATAATTATTTACACATTTCATCAATAAATTTATAAAAAAATATAAAAATAATTCAGATAGTTATATAAATAATGAAATTACTATCTAAATTACGATGTAATATACTATGGGCGCTAAAACGAAGAGTTCGATCTTTTTTTTTTGTTCTATCCAAAATTATCAAAAATAATTTTTTCAGAAAAAAAAATTTGTTTCAGGCTGCACTCACTTTTGGCCGCACTCCCGAAATTTTTGATTTTTTGGGGTTTAGAGCCGCGGCCAATATTCGAAAAAATACGGTATATGGACTTAGAAATTACAAAAAGTTGATGTTTTGCGGTTTAACAATTACGACATTTGGTTGCTGATTAAACATCGATGTTAGTTTTTCTGATGTCGCCTATCAAAATTTCTAATGTTTATTAAGCCAAAAACTTATCACCGTATATTGTTTAACTTATAAAAGCAAATTATCCGTATTTGTCCCTTTTGTAAAGAGTTTCACAGTATGAAATTCAAACGATCTCTTCCCGTTTTCATCCGATCACATTGTTATCCAGGGCCTGACGCCATAGTTGGCAATGGCTTCTACGGCTTCTGGGATAGCAATGGCAGTGGAAGTTTTTAAAAAGTTAATTTCTGCGTAATTTCTTACATTAATAAACAATTCTGAACTGTAATATTAAAAATATTCGTTTAAAAATAAAGGATGTGATCATTTTTACATGTTTATTATGGAAAATTGCTGATCTTGTACTTAGGCTTAAAACGGGGAGGTTTTTAAAGGCCGCACTTCTATCGGGAGAAGGGGGTAGAGAAACCAAATTTTTTTTTCCAAATCCGATTGCGATTTTGACATCTTATTTTTGCGAAAAAAAACTCTTATTTTATTTAAAAATCTTGTTTTAAACAAACAAAATTGCCAAAATTTTTTTGTTATAACCGTATTTTCATTAAAAAATATTCGTATTATTGGGGCAATTTTATATGTAAATTACATCGATGGGGTCGGGCCAGAGAATAATTTTCTATTAAACGGGATTTTGTATTAAGAGAGTTCGTAATAAGCAGGTTATAGTGTACATTGCATTAATTTGCTTTTTTTCTCAATTTCCCATCCACTTTTCCATCACCAAAAGTTAACTTGTAGGAGGGGAGATGATTTCAAACAAACTTCGATCTGATGAATTTCAAATGAAAACCTGCATAGAATATTTAATATACTAGCTTATTACGGTATATTATATACGAGGGTTGGGGCAAAAGTCATAGAACTATTTTTTTTCTTGAAGATACCAGCCCGGTTGGAAAATGTGACATATACAGACGAAAGGACAAGGTGTTAACTACATGTGTGGACAATGAATAGCACTGAAATATCGTAACACACTAATTTATTACGGTAGTATACAGGGCAATATGGCCTTCACGGTTGCTCATCGCTGGTTGACACACGTCCTTGCTGAAACTTTCCTACCCACCGTGCTACTGTACGGTATAGTAGGGCTTTATTCCCAAGGGCTTCCACTAATTCACTGACATTCCATCGCATTTCTCCTTCGGAGAACGGCTATTTTGATGTAAGTGCGCTGCTCAACACGGGTTACTTCCATCTCGCACGACCCTCACCAACTGACTGATTTTACAGCTCTCGCTGCGCTACTACCAGCTATCACAGAGCCATATGTTGTTCTGCATACACACTATGCCTGCAGAACTCCCACACGACACATATACGTTTGTGATCCGTTCACATATCTACAAGAAAAAAAATAGCTGCCATGCCCCAACCCTCGTAGTATATAGGATATATAGTAGATTAATTCCCTTTTTTATTCTCATTTTTTGTCCCCAAACCTAATGCAAAAGTGAATTCTCAAAAACAAAATGGTGATGCCATTGGGGGAAAAAAAATCACTGTGATCAAGTTTTATTTATTATAATTTCTCTTGCTGCAGTTTATTGATAATAATTGAATAATACTGGCATGACATTAAATAAATTTGTAACAATAAAGGTGAAAAGTGAAATAAATTTTCGATCAGTAAAATTTTTAACAGCCACTATGTTTTATCTCCTGAAATTGTCCAAAAACGTTTTCTAAAGTTCAAATGAATATTTATTACAGTACTTAATGCATGAATACACAATGTGTACTTTAATAATTTCAAAAAATGAACATACAATAAAAGTACACGTAATCTACCATAACTATCTTTTTTGTCTTATAAAAAGTTAAATACGGTAACCTTTTATTATTTAATTATAAACTTTTTTATTAAAAACTTTTATAATAAACCATTATCTGTACTGTATTAAGGAACTTTTTGAAGAATCAGGCGATAATGAATCAGATTTTGACGTTTATTAATTGTATACATCCAGGTTATTCATTTTTCAATGTAGAGATTTTTTTCTGTACATTCTTGCATATTTTATTTCTCCTAAGTTAGTGACGAATCAAAAAAATGGGGATCGCGTTATACAAAAGGGTAAAATTTTTACTGGTTTTTTGGCCTTTGAAAATGGTATCGCATTATAGTAGAATACTTAAGGTACATGTTCAGACTTTTTTTCCTGGATGAAGTACTTTTTTTCCTGTAGTAGACCTCAAAAGAAAAATTAATTTATTCAAAATTTAAAATTTACATTAAAGAAATTGAAGATGACAAAATAATAAAATAATCCTGAGATAGAGACAAAAAAAAAAGATACACAAATCACTTTAATCGAAAACGATTCATGAAATTAATACTTAATAGCGTCGCCTTTGGCTTAAATTACAAGACTTAGCCTATTTGGCATGCTGTTGGCCAACTTAGCACATTCTGCACGACTGATAGACCGAAATGATTGATTGCCGAATTCAACTTTTGCTTTGTCTGTGGAAGTCTTTGCCGAAATCTAGCCTTCATCAACTTCCATAAATTTTCAGTTGGATTAATGTCTAGTGAATTATTGGCCATGTAACACACAAATATTTCATGGTGAAAACATTCTTTCTTGGATTTAGCAATATGACTAGATGCACCATCCTGCTGGAACATGAATTTTTTTTTTTTTGCATAGATCTCCAGATGATAGGATGATGAAATTGTCACGTATTTCTTGACAGACTGCAGCATTTACTGTCCCATTGAGGACACGTAACTTTTCTATCTGACACTATGATTTCATTACCCTTAATGAAGCAGCAAATGTCATTGATCTGTTGAGGGAGTTCCTGTTCTAATCTGATTGTGTCTGTGTCCACACACTTGACCCTTTGTCATCTAAACACAAACAGAACACAGATTCGTCACTAAATAATTTGTTACTCCAGTTATCTTGTCCCTAAGTAACTCTTTCATTGCACCCCTTTACATAAGTTGGTCTTTGATCAACGTTATCATAGGTTTACTTTTGGGAACTCTGAGCTGAAACGAAAATTGGTGTATTCGTCTGCTAGATACGGTTGCTCCACACTTTTTTCACTCAAAATGAAATATATCTGAAACTATGTTTCGTCACAATGTTCTTCAGTTGCCTGTCCGGTCTCTCACTAGTCTTGCGTTTATATCCACATCTCTTTCGATTTCTTGTAAAAGTTGGATCGTCCTTTTGCTGATTTAACACCTTTGCCACTGAAAGCTGTGAGCACTTCGTGATTTTCCCAATTTCTGCCCAAGTTTTTTCAGTTCCACAACGGTCACATATTGTTCACTTTGTGACATGATATACAGCAGACTTTCTATTTATGTTGCTCAGTCTAAGCTAAGAAAAGTTGCAATCCCTTTTATATCGAACATTAAAAAGGTATATAAATCACCTGCAACATTTCTGCTCACCAAATTGCACAGTTTTTGAAATTATTCTAATTTTTGTCTCTATCTTGGAATTATTCTAATTTTGTAATCTTCAATTTCTTGAATGTAAAGTTTAATTTTTGATTAAATTAATGTTCCTTTTGAGGTCGACTAAACGAATAAGTACATACCCAGGAAAAAGAAGTCTAAACCTGTAGCCACAAAAGTTTGTTGATTACTCATCGCTCAAATTTAACTTCAGAACATAAAATACCATTATTCTAATTTTTTGGCTAAGAGTTGTATATCTAAAGTTGTGATTATTAAAAAAAAAAAAATATTATAAATTAATACAGAAAAAGAAAATTAATTAAAAGAGCATCATTATATAAATTATAATTATAATATCTCCCATTTTTATCTAATATATAGGATTGCTGAGCTAGACAGTGTTTTGATTTTTTTTAATAAGATAACTTTCTTTAATTACCATATTTTTTCGAATATTGGCTGCATTCACTTTAGGCCGCAGCAGCAAATTTGATGGTGGAACAAAAGAATAAGCGTTTATAGGCCGCGATTCACATTAGGCCGAAAAAAAAACTTAGCCTAAAAAAGATCGAAATACTTCGTTTTAGCGTCCAATATTATTTTAAATAGTAATTTAACTAGTAATTTTATTATTTATATAGCCATCTTCATAACTTTTATAAATTTATTAATTAAATGTGTAAATAGTTACATTAAAGGACAACTCTACGGTCACACACAACTTTACTTAAATCTAAAGACTTACCTATTAATAACATCATAGTATATTAAATTTTTTTTAATTCGAATCCTACATGTGTGAAAAACGAAAATTCCGAGCGCGATTTGAAATCGGGGGCATCCATTTTGGATGGAGGCGTGACGTAGTGCGAGGATTGCTCGCAGCAAGTTTTGCAGCGAAGCTTTAACATTCACTATAGATCTGCATTCACTCAGTACTGCGTTCACTACAATTTTCACAATGTCTGGACATGAAAACAGTGATTCAGATATTAGTTTTAAGACTTACGATAATATGGAGGCTTATTTTAACAACTATCTATATAATGAATTGGACAACAATTTGGAGAACCTTGTGGGTGATTTGGATGGTTTAGGCGTGAAACCATATAGTTTAGAACCTCTCCTGCGCGATCACCCATTATTAGAGGAGGAATACAGTGTCGACGAATCGACGGAAAATGTATCACCCGCAACAAATTGTCAAGTATAATTAATACGTATGTTATTTAAATGTGAACAATTTCATGATATTAATTTTTAAATTAGGTATCAGTGCACAATATGTGATGATATGCCGACATCACAAGTGCAAACGTATGCTGTCGTGATTATGCCGAGATCGATCAGCATATGCCCAGTGGTTGAGCATGCATCACCGAAAATTACGTCTTTTCAAAAATCTGCGTGGATTACGATATACCAACGAACTAATTTGTCCATTAGATTTGGGTGCACCTGGGAAGAAATGAAAGAAAAGTTCTTCCCCGTTGCGTTGTGACAGCCATTCGAAAAATGTTTCCTTCACAAGAACATTGTGGTTTCAAATACTGTAAAATTTTATTAAAACTAATTAAAATTCTCTCAAGCAATTTTCTTTGTTTATTTGATCATAACTAAAATATATGGAAAATCGAACTAAATTTCAGGTTATCAAATGTATTTTGTTACACTGATATTTTTTAATTTACGATCATCACTAAATATAAACTATTTCAGCCAGTTTAAATGACAAATGTATTAGCTTCAAGCATTAAACAAAAATTTGCTACTGTTAGCATCATTTACTTATTTCACTAGATTACCTAATATAATTTTAATGGGGTCTTAGTCAAACATTAAAAGCAATAGCCAATAACTAGTCCCCCCCGCCCCCTTTTCTATTTGTGAATTTTAACCAAAAAAGTGTCTTCAAATCATAATCAAAAAAATTATAATCGAATTTTTGCGTACAGTTGTCCTTTAAGCTCATTTTAATGAACGAGCGTAACTCCTTGTTTCTTCGGCAGCGGCCATGGTTCTATCAACGCACTCATTACTGGGTGCTGACCATTAGCGATAGAGAGCATTCTATGACATCATAACATCTTCAACTAATCTTAACCGCCAAGTACAGTGAATTCAGGGCTAGCGAATCGCCGACATTAACTTTTTAACACTTGATTTTCTTAATAATTTATGAATGAAAAATTATGTGACTGGTTAATTACTGTTTCGAGGTGTTAGAATATTAATTTCAATGTTAGAAAAAGATTGAACATAGACTCGTTAATTTAAAACCATCAATTCAAAGGACATTGCGTTTTTATCTACAGCAGGGAATTCGGATAATTTTTACTAAAAAAAAAAAAATCTATCTGTGATTTACTCTTTCAAAAAGTGTAACAAAATTTTCTTATAAAAAAGATAAGCAAATTTAAAAGAAAATAGGTACAATATATGAATGTATTGGCGATCAATCCAAAATCATTACGCGAACAACGCTACTCATCTATAGCAAAAGCAGGAGTTGGGGGAGGGGGGGGGGGTGTCGAAAGTCTTTATTATTAGAAAAAAGAAATTAATTCGACTTTAATTATCGTATTTGCCTACAGTATTTATAGTGAAATTATTTTCATGGTAGGGTACCTGGCATTATTTTGTCATAATCACTTTTCAGTTCGACTCAGGATCGCTTTGTTGATAGATTTACTTCATGACTCAACGCACTTAAATACAGTCTTCTTTGGCAGTGAAATTTTAAGAAATATTAAATGGGTTTATTTCTTTACTTACGGTATTTTAGATCATTTTAAAATCCTCGTTATTATGACGAATTCAAAAGAGTGTGGACGAGATGCCCCATTAATTGCAAGAAAACTCCACAATTTTTTTTAAAGATTAACTTTTCGTTAAAAAAAACGTTAGAATAATTGTGTAAAAATAAAAAAAATAAATAAAACAACAACATCAATAATATTATTATGAATAATTGTATTGTATTGTATTGTAGCAACAAGCATCTCTCAACAACGAACTCTATATAAGAGAACATGGAAAAAAGAAATTGCTCCCCAAAGGGCAAAGCCCAAAACGGGGTTAATTTATGGGTTAGATAAAAATGTCGGCAAGATTGAAAACGTTAGTTGAAAAATCGTAATCATTATATAGCTGTACTAATTTCATTGCTGGATCAATCCACCCGGCTTGAGAAGAATAAGAACGAACAGATAATTTTAATCTATTACCCCTAATAACTCTAGAACAATGAAGACCTATTGAAGCTAAAAAATTTGATGACTCAACACGACCATTAAGAATATTCGCAAGAAAATTGATCATATGACAGGTTCCTAATCTATCGAGAGACCAATAAGCGAAATGATCCTTCACAATACCATCAGAACTAACAAATTCTTTTTCGCAATACTTAAACAATGCATCATGAGACTTCATTAATTTTAAAAATTTTCTATTAGTAAAGCCTGGAAACCAAATAGGAAAACCATAAAGAATTTTAGGCAAAACAACACTTAAATAAATAGAACAGATAATACCAGGTTGACGATAAAAAAAAAAAGCAAGATGCCTGAGACAACCCACTCGCCTAGCCACTTCTAAATTTAAACAATCAATATGGGTATTAAATGTACCGTTTGAATCGTACCATACACGAAGATTTCTGATAGTAGAATCAACAGGAATTAAAGTATTTCCAACATAATATTTAAAACTTATTTTCATTGTCTTACGAGAGAAACTAATAATTTTCAATTTATTTATATTAATCTTTAAACCTTTATTGGAATACCAATTATTAACCTGAATAATTTTGGTCTGAAGAGTCAATGCATCAACAGATGATGAAATTCTATTAAAGATTTTTAAATCGTCAGCGAACATAAGAGCTGAAACCGGACCATTCAGCAAACAAACAATTTAAATCGCAAATAAAGAAATTAAATGGCAATGGGCCTAAAGGAGAACCCTGAGGTATACCACTCATAATCGAACCAAAGCAACAATTGCCTATAGCATTAGTAATAAAAAAATGTCTGTTCTGCAACATAGAATGAAGCCATTTAATGGTTAGATGATGAATACCTAAATAATGTAACTTTGTCAATAACAAAGAATGATTTACGGAATTAAATGCTTTGGCAATGTCGAGATAACAAACATCCAATTGACTCCTTTCATCCAAAGCAATCGCAATTTCAGATGAAATGCAATGCAAATTCGTAATGGTGGACCTACCGGGAGTAAACCCATGTTGATTGTCAATCTGCAGACTCAGATATTTCCTTCTGAGTTCTTTAAAAACAAATGACTCTATGATTTTAACAGGAAAAGGCAACACTGAAATCGGGCGAAAATTATCAGGACTATTTGGATTTTTAACTTAGGCAATGGAACAACTTTAAAAGTTTTCCAAGCTGCTGGATAAACTCCTCTCTGCAAAGATAAATTAAAAATCATAGCTAACGGTACAGCTAACAACTCCAGACAACCCTTAAAAACAAAGTCAGGGAGTTTACCTAATGTTATAGAGCTACTAGCTTTAATAGTTTTGCCAAGATTTAATACTTGAGATGCTGAAATTGAATTAGTCTCATGATTATAACAAGAATTGTTGCCAAGGTTAATTAAATAGTCCAAAGCAACCTGGGTTAAATTAAATTCTCTATTGTTATTAAAAGATTGCTCAAAATGAGACTTTAAAGCCTCCAAGTTATTCAAATCTAGTAAAAAATTACTAGAAGTAGTTGCACTACTCTTGCCCAACAATTTATTAGTAATATTCCAAAACTTTTTCGGATCATTAATCATATCCTCAGATAACTTTTTAAAATAAGAATTATAATCCTGACAATATTGATGCTTAAAAAGTTTCCTAAAATTTTTAAATTGCACATAATAACTAATATCTTTTGTTTTTTTAAATAATTTATGGAACTTCTTTAATCTCCAATAATTTCGTGTCGGAGAGGAAACCCACACAGGAAAAATTGTACGATATTGGTAATTATCCTTTTTTAATGGAACAAAATGTCTAAAGGCATTATAAATAAGATTAAAAAAATCATTCCAACAAGAATCAACATCAGTATAATTAGCAAAATCATTCCACTGATAACTCTCCAAAAATTTATAAAAACCATAAAAATCAGCTTTAGCATAATCAATACCCGTACTAATCTTCTCGAGTTCAACAGGACCAATAATAATATGTAATGAAGGATGAAAAACATCTTTTTTCACCAAACAATTAGAAGCATTCACTACTTCAATTACATTATTGGAAAAAACTTTATCGAGAGAACTATCAAATTTATTATAAATATTATGATCATTTAATTGATGTTCTGCGAGAAAAAGTTCCATAAAACTTAAACGCTCTTTTGAATAATAAGAGGATACCTTGCTATATTGATTGTGATAATTAAAGTCACCGAGAAGTTAGTTAACTCCAATCGGTAAGCCATGCATAGAATTGCCTAAGTCAGTAAATACCTGTTCAAATTCTACCGTACGAACATTAGGGGGAACATAACACAAAAATACAAATAGATCAACACACCGTCCCAACATACAATTAAATTTCTTTGTGGGAACTCTCATCCCAACAATGTCGATTGAAAAGGTATTAAAAGGTATATAAATACGTTCAGAATATAAATTAGTTGGCACTACTATTAAAACTCCTCCTCCTCTCCTCCCATCTAATCTATCAGTCCGATAAATTGTGAAACAATCAAAAAATAAACTGTAATCAGAAATTGTAGAGTTTAACCAGGTTTCTGAAAAACATAAAATATGAGAGTTAAATTTATAGATACTCATTGCTAAACCATCCAACTTGGTGCACAAACCCCTAACATTCTGATAAAAAATATTAAGTTTCATTATTATTATTCTCTACTGAATTCTCCTGGAAAACCTTCAATTGATCATCATTCAGTTTACCAAAAAACTGCTTCACTAAAATACCCTGTGGCCATTTAACAGAATCCAAAAAAGTATCCAACTCAGCATTTTCAATAGCTACATAAAACGAATTATAATTATCAAATTTAGTTTTTAATTGAAAACAATCAATATCAGTCATGACAGAAAAATGAAGTTTCAAAAACTCTTTAATATCCTCAACAGATGTCTCGGTCGAAAGACGTGACAAGAATAATTTTGTTACCTGTGATCCCTTAGGACGACTAACAACTTTTAATTTTAAATCAGTATAATTATTATTGTTGCCTATTACTCCCTTAAAAGTCCTTTGTGCCCTTACCTTCTCATTCATCACATTACTTTTCCTTTGTAAATTAGCCATGCCTCCATTACTAATAGAATTTGCAAGCACATTTGAAAAAGAATTTGAATTTATTATACTTTTATCACCTTGAGTTGCTACATTCGTAAACTCATTTAAACTATCTCTACTGAGCCCTGAATTGACAATGGGAGAACAAGAAACCTTAGCCTGAGAATTCGTTTCAGTAGCATATATAAAATTTAACATAGCATCGCCTGTCTTACCATAACCCTCAACTAAACTTTTTAAATTATCGAGGCAGGATGCAATACGCTGCAATAACTATACAAACCTTTGCATATTTTGCTCAAAAGTGTTTAAACTCAACTGCAATTCTTTTAATACACTCAAAACACTAATTTTACTCAAGTTATTAGAATCAAACCGTTCAGACTTATCTTTAGGCCTCTCTTCCTCGGAAGTAATAGAAGAAGACTCATCAGCTGAATCGTCGGCTTCATTGCTTGCGTCACCCTGCCTTCTACAATTTCCACAACGCCAGATATTCAATTTATCAAAAACATCTTCAGGAGTTAATCCCGAACATGTCGCATGATATTTAATTTTACAAATAGTACAGCTAATTCTTGCTTGCCGACCATAAATCACTCCACGGCACTGGGGGCAAGATGGTCCGCGCCCCTTCGACCCTTTACGCCGCTTAGCATCGCTAATGCTCTCCACTCCGTTATTAAGCGACATGTCTAACCCGTGCGCCACCTGTCGGATAATAATAATAATAATAATAATAATAATAATAATAATAATAAAGGGAATCCTATTTAAGATACCACCCGCTCCACCTACTGGGGGTGGGGGGGTGGGAGGACTGATTTTAGAACAGAAAGATTTCCCCTTTAAAAAATAATAAATTTTTGTATCGACAAAATTTTCCGTACAATGCTTTGTTTTCGAAATATTTCCATGTCTACACTTAAATGGACCACCCTGTTTAATAATAATTCTTAAAATTTCAATGTCAAAGAAGACTGTATTTAAGTGCGTCGAGTTACGAAGTAAAAATTCCTTGGTGGTTATGTTTAGTTGAAGATGTTATGATGTCATAGAATGCTTTCTATGGCTATTGGTCAGCACCGAGCAGTGAATACCTTAAGAGAAACATGGCCGCTGCCGAAGAAATAAGGAGTTGTGCTCGTTCATTAAAATGAGATTACTGTAATTATTTACACATTTAATTAATAAATTTATAAAAGTTTCATTAAATATATATAAAAGTAATGAAGATGGCTATATAAATAATAAAATTACTAGCTAAATTACTATTTAAAATACTATGGGATGCTAAATAGTATTTCAATCTTTTTGAAATATTTACAATTACCGATAATAATTTGTTATTTCAAAAAACAAAAAAATTTTTTTTAGGCTGCACTCACTTTTGGCTGCACTCCTAAAATTTTCGATCTTCTTGGGTTTAGAGTCGCGGCCTACATTCGAAAAAATACGGTAGTCTTTTTTGCCAATGTTCTTCTATTCCTAGAATTTTTATATTTTCCCAGTCAATGTCGTGATTTTTGTTTTTTCTATGTAAAAATAATTGGTTATTTTCACTACATTTCTTTATTTGATATTTGTTTTCATCAATTTTTTGATCACACTTTTCGTTTATCCTGTGATCATTACATTCTTTTCAGGGAATTTTATAGATAACATTATTATTATCTTCTAATTTTCTGTTCAATAAAAAGTTTCCTATTGTCATTGTACTTTTAATGGCAATTTTTATATAATCTTTCTTTTCTCTTTTAATTATACTTTTAAGCATTCTATTAACTTTTGGGTGAAAATTAAAAGTGACACAATTTTTGTTTAGATTTAAATTTACATTTGCCGTTTGGTCATTTTCCTTTTTTACACAATTTTTCTGATAAAAATTCCAAAAAATCAATCCAATGAAATTAATTGGATAATTATTGTCAATTAACCCTTTTCTTAATTTCAGTAATTGGTGTGTTATGTTTTTGTGGAGCAGACTCTATGGATTCTATAAAAAAAATTAATAATGCCATTGACTTTATAATGTATGGGTTGAAAGGATTTAAAATTAATCATGATATATCCTTTCGTAGGATTTATATATACATACACTGAACAACCAATTTATTAGAGACACCATGCTAATAGCATGCTGCGCCTCCTTTAGCAGCAAGAACAGCCTGAATACGTGCTAGCATGGATTCAACAAGGTGTTGAAACCGTGCGAAGAAATAGCAGCCCAGGCTGAAATCACAGCGCCCCGTAATTGGTGCAGGTTGGACAGTAGTGTGGGAAGGCGTCGGATGGTTCTCTCAACTTCATGCCATAAACGCTCGATTGGGTTGAGATCGGGTGACCAAGCTGGCCACTGTAGCAGGTGGAAGTCTGCGTCATGTTCCTCGAACCAGTCCAAGGTTAATCCTTCAACACCAGGGAACACAGCCATCATGAATGGGTGCACTTGATCGGCAACAATGTTCAGATAGTGTGTCACATTTATTATTATTATTATTATTATTATTATTATTATTATTATTATTATTA
>JAHWFO010052722.1:410230-437171 GCA_023313115.1 Rhysida immarginata | reverse complement strand
TATTATTATTATTATTATTATTATTATTATTATTATTATTATTATTAATTTATTAAGCGCCAAAGGCATAAAAATACAACAATCACAAATAATTTGTACCATACACAAACTCATAAAAACTTAAAAACTTCTTGATTATACATAATATAACATTTGAGCTTATAATTAAAATGGATACATGAGTACTGACACTTACTATACATACAAGTATCAACAAGTGCTCTAATTTCATAAGGTAATGCATTCCAAATATTAACAGAATTAAAAGGAAAACAGGAATCCAAATAATTACTAATTTATACCTCCTAATATTCTATAATCACTGCCACACGTATAATACATACGTAGGTCATGAAAAGGATGGTTCACATTCGCAGGCAAGCTGCAATTTCTTTTAATCTATAATACCACACCGAGGAGCCAAAAGAAAACAAATTACACTACAACCCGTTTAATACAAAATTCTAAGGAGCAAAAAATCTTTTCATAATATCAGAGTTTCGTAATATCAGAGAAAGACAAAAATTAGACAATTTTTATCATTTATTGTTATTCTGTGTTCTGGACAAAATAATCCGCTATCATGGTTTGTTTACTCTTAACAATTAATTTTTTGCTTACATAATCGTTCCATTTATAAAAGTAATTTAGCAATTCATCCAAAGCATCATCTTGGGATAAAAAAAAACGATCTTAATTCATTCAATGCGGTATGCGCACACATCCTTTAAGAAAATACACTAAACAAAAAAAAAGTTGCACGTTTGCATGCTCAATTTCTTGGGAAAATTTTTTATTTGCGTGCCTCGATTAGATTTATTAATGATGGCTGAAATGGAGTAGCCGAAAGTATCAATGTTCAAAAAGTTTCGGCCATCGAATTTTCGATGCTTTTACACCATCAACGTTTCATTACGATTTTCTTAAACCCTTTAGAAATCATTATCTATTGATATTGAATAAGCATTTATGTTAATGTATTGTAATGAAGGAACACGTAAATATACTAGGACATTTATTATTTCCAAATAATATATGGACTTAGAAATTACAAAAAGTTGATATTTTGCAGTTTAACAATTACAACGTTTGGTTGCTGATTAAACATCGATGTTACTTTTTCTGACGTCGCCTAACAAAATTTCTAACGATTAAGTCAAAAAATTATCACCGTATATTGTTTAACTTATAAAAGCAAATTATCCGTATTTGTCACTTTTGTAAAGAGTTTCACAGTATGAAATTCAAACGATCTCTTCACATTTTCATCAGATCACATTGTTATCCAGGGCCCAACGCCATAGCTGGCAATGGCTTCTGGGATAGCAATGGCAGTGGAAGTTCTTAAAAAGTTAATTTCTGTGTAGTTTCTTACATTAATAAACAATTCTGAACTGTAATATTAAAAATATTCGTTTAAAAACAAATGATGTGATCATTTTTACATGTTTATTATGGAAAGGTGCGGGGGGGGGGGGAGACACAGACCAAATTTTATTTTCCAAATCTGAGATTACGATTTTGACACCTTATTTTCGCAAAAATACCTCGTATTTTATTTAAAAAAACCTTGTTTTACACAAAAAAGTGCCAAAAATTTTTCATAATAACCGCACTTTCATAAAAAAATGTTAGTATTACCAGATCAATTTTACATATTAATTACATCGACGGGGTCGGGCCAGAGAATAATTTCGTACTAAACGGGATTTCGTAATAAGAGAGTTCGTAATAAGTGGGCTATAGTGTATTTTGTTGACAAAACTGTGATATAGACATACCCCAGGGCAAATGTAACATTGCTCTAATACAATAATTGTATGCAATTTTAACCTGTCGGACAACATCTTTAGATGTATTCGACCAAATCACAATCGCATAAGTAGCTAAGAGAACTAATAACCGCACAAAAGACCTGTTTTTGTTTGGTAAAATTCACAGGAGCTTTATAAAACATTCTTTGACAATTTCAGGAGATAGAACACAGTGGCTGTTAAAAATTTTACTGGTCAAAAATTTATTTGACTTTTCAGCTTTATTGTTACAAATTTATTTAATGTCATGCATATATTGTTCAATTATTATCAATAAATGGCAGCAAGAGAAATTATAATACTGTAAATAAAACGTGATCACAGTGATTTTTTCGCCAATGACCGCCATCTTGTTTTTGAGAATTCACTTTTGCATTAGCTCTTGAAGACAAAAAATTGAGAAAAAAAGGGAATTAATGTACTGTATATTGTATATACTATATGATATACAATAATATGCCAGCATATTAAGTATTATATGCTAGTCTCGTTTGAAATTTGTCAGATCGAACTTCGTTTGAAATCACCCCCCCTCCAAGTTAACTTTTGATGATGGAAAAGTCGATCGGAAATTGAGAAAAAAAAGCAAATTTATGTAATGTATATTGTTTAAACTGTAAGATGTACTGTTATGTACCAGTATATTAATATTTCACGCCATTTTTCGTTTAAAAAAAATCATCAGATTCGTAGTTCGTTTTACCCCACCTCCCAGTTAGATTTTGGTGGTAAAAATGGATGTGAAATCGAGATAAAAAGCGAATTAATGTACTGTATATACTGTATAATGCACTCTAATATACCAATATAATAAATGTTATACACTATTTTCGTTTCAAGCTCGTCAGACCATCATCAGCTGTTGTAGTGGAAAATTTTTACCTCTTGTATAATGCGATCCCACAAATTGAGGTCAAATTTTTTCGCATTATAGTAGAATACTTACGGTAGTTGAAGTGCTGATAATAAAATGTTTATATCATTGATTTTATAATTAATGCTATATAATTTTTCTTTAATAATTTTTTTTTCAATCCTCTAAGAGGTACGAATTTATTCATTGATTTTATATCTTAAGTAAGGTACATCCAGAAATTATAAAGCCAAACACATTACTCATAAAAAACAACTATACACTAAAGACATGATATTGCGCTTTTAATTAAATGAAAAGTAATGTTTAACAATCACTCAGACAAAAAATAAACAAAATCTGAACAACTGGTAAATGATAAACAATAAAAAAACAAAATGAGACTATTTCACATGTCCAATAAATATACAGCCACTTGCCTTGTTCCTTTAATTGTCTTTCCCTACCTCGTTTTTTTTTTAATCGAGGAGATGCTTGAAAAAAATAAAGGTAACAAGTTGCAAATATTCAGGCTGAGCTGCTGTATTTAAAGTCAAAAATGCCGCAAGGAACCCGATTAAGTGACATGGAAAATGGACGCATTATTGATCCGCATAAATCTGCACATTCTACAAGATCCATTGCATCGATATTGGGATGCTCACACTCTGTGGTGGATAACTACTTACAGTTAAGAGAAAATTATGGCCAAAAGAAGTCAACTGGACGACCTGAAAACTAACCATCTGCCAAAAAAAGAGCAATAATTCGAGAAGTGAGCCAAAATTCAGTGTCTCTACATACTCTTGCATCAAGAGATGACATTCCTGTATGCAAATCCACAATTGCAACTGTTATTCCTAAGAGTAACATCCTCCAGTACGAGAAGAGAAAGTCGAGGCCGATTCTAAATAACTGCCATAAAAAACAGCTTCTTTGGGCAAACGAAAAGATGTCATGGGACGAAAAGTGGAAGAATGTGATCTGGAGCAACGAAAAAAAATTTTTAATCTTAACGGTCCTGATGCATGGCAATTTTATTGCCATGACCCTAGAAAAGAGGTCCGGTGTTATTCAAAACGTCAAAGTGGAGGTGGACGTGTTATGGTGTGGGGAGTTTTCGAATGGGGTGGTTTCTCGAATATTGCCTTCAATAGTGGACAAATGAAATGCTAGTGCCTGCCAAGATCTGTTAGAAGACTATTTGCTCGATTTTGCAGAAGAAATGGGAGGACCCCACTGGCTATTCCGGCAGGACGATGCTCTCATACATAATGCTAAAAGCACATGAGAGTGGTTTCTCAACTATGGTGTTTCTGTCATTGACTGGCCTGCATTATCTCCAGATATAAAACCAATGGAGAATGTTTGGGGATGCTTATCACACTCTGTGTATGCCAATGGAATGCAATATTCAACACACAGGAATTGAAGACTGCTATAGTAGAAGCATGATGTGACTTACCTCCATACCCTCGTTACAACTTTGCCAGAGCGCATCTTTAAAGTTATCCAAAAAAACGTAAACTTCACTGGATATTAAATCACAATAAACATAGTGGCTGTATAATTAATTTAAAATAATAACTCCGTTTGATTAAAAAAAAAAATAAAATAAATCTTAAAAACAATGATAAAGAAAGTCACCAATGTGGAGAAATTAATTAAACAACCTTCACACCAAAAAATTAATACAATTAAACAATATACACAAAGAATAAAAAATCTCACATCCCCAAAATATATCCCACAAAAATTAAAATATCTAAAAATAAACCTAGCAAAAAATAAATATCCAATAGAACTAATTGATAAAATTTATATAGAAGCACTCACCAACAACACAACAAGAAATAAGACAGCTCAATACGAACAATGCAAAAGATATTCAATACAATACAATAATAAAAACCTTTCACAAACAGAAAAAAATACTAGAACAGATACCAAAATTAAAATCATATCAAAAATAACAAACAACATAACTAAGAAATTAAATAACAACCACCAATAAAAAACAACAAAAGATCAAAACAGAAACAATTTCTAATTTCAAAGACATTTGCCAAAATAATAAAGAAAAATGGGACACCACTAACATAATATATCAAATTCCATGCGCCAATTGTCAACACATTTACACAGGTCAAACAAAAGGACAATTAATAACACGAATAAAATAACATGAAAGAGCACTTAGAAACAAGGATAAAAATAATCATCTAGTGAACCACTATATTAACCAAAGTTATAATCCAGATTGGAGCAAAGTCAAAATCATTAGTAAAAGAAATAAATTACAAAAAAAGACTAACACAAGAAACCATCAACATTATTACGAATGAAAACAATTTAGCCAAACCATCTATAGAAAAAAATAATAAATTGAAATTACTGCTAAAAAAATAAAAAATTATAACACATAACCCAGACAATAACACTTCACTTGCTCTCAACAATCCAATACCCTACCCTGTTCACAACAATCAAACACACATTGTTTTGATTTTATTATTTTATTTATTTTATTTTCATTATTTTTTAACGGAAATTTCATTAAAAAAATTTTTATAAACTGAAGATGGGAAAAAAATCCCGAAAACGTTTTTTTGTTATCAACGTTCCTGATCATCGGACTTTCGTCATAGTTCTTCTTCTTCTGTTATTGTGTTTTTCCCTATGCTGTTCTTGTAACATTCTCCTATATCTTCACCAAGACCTTCCCGTGTTTCTTCTTTTCACCTGTGTTTCGCCTGCTCCACAAGACCTTCGATTCATCTGTGTTTCCGTCCACTTCATTATTGCATTTCTCCACATTGGTGACTTTCTTTATCATTGTTTTTAAGATTTATTTTATTTTTTTTTAATCAAAAAGAGTTATTATTTTAAATTAATTATTCAATATTACAACTCCTACCCTTATATAATAATAGTGGCTGTATATTTATTGGACATGTGAAATGGTCAGATCGTGTTTTTTCACTATATATTATTTAACAGTTGTTCAGATTTTTTTTTTTTTTTTTGTGTAGATGATCATTAGAAATTACTATTGATTTAAATCAATGCGCAATATCATGTTCTTATTGTATCGTTGTTTTTAAAGAGTAATGTTTGGCTTTATAATTTCTGGATGTGCCTTATAGATTTTACAATTTTTATCAAATGTTAAATTTTTCAATTCATCTATATTTTCTAATGAATTTTTTAATATATAGAGAAATTCAAAGACTGGAAATAATTTACTTAACAGAAATTAGGGAGACCATAAGTAGCTGAATTTCAAGTAGATGTTATTGGCCTCATTGGACATTCAGGCTTATGTATTTTTGGTACACCATAGAAGATATTCGGTTGAGAGATATTCGGGTAGTATTTTTTATAATCATCACTATTAAGTAATTTGTTTTTCTTTAAATTTTGTAACATTTTTATAACTTTTCTTAAAATACTTTCTGAATTATCCTTGCTTTGCTGTTGGAAAATATCAGTCCTCAAAATTATCACCCAAAACTGAATAGAGTCCTTAAAAGTACAGTGGGTGCCGCTTAATATGTTTACTTTGGGACCAAGCCAAAGTGATAACAATAACCAAACTGATAACAATAGCCGAAATTGAATAAAAGTGCAGCAGAAGAAAAAAAGTCCAAAATTATAGTGTTTATTATTGTTATTACATGTGTTTCTTATGATTGTGTAGTACAAAAGATATAAAGTTCTTTAATTATAATTTAAGTACATGTACTTTAATTAAGAATCTTTTAATTTTCGTTTAGAAAATCATCTATCTTCATTTGTTTAGTACTGTAGCATGATCTTCTCTTTTAAACTCAAGTCATTCCGTTTTTTTTTTTGTTTTTTTTCCAGAGTCCATTATACAGTACAGTTCAGTACAGTGTGTACAGACAGCAAATGCAAAAGGGTTGAGGAAAGCAACAAACATGGATTCACATGCATCCTACAGCTGTACTGTAGTTGCTGCTTCTAAAACGAATTGTGTATTGCTGTGACGTGGACAGCACATGCGAACGATAGAATCAAAACCAAACCCTTTTTCCACACAGGAATATTTTTAACCAGGAAGTGAACAAGGGTGAAGCACACGGAAAAACTCAAGATTTGTTTTCAAAATGATAACGATAAACAGAGTACCGATCACATTAAACGATGATTTTAGCGTGTTCATGTATTAAGGCGGTTGGGAATTCTTGATTTGATCACATTAACTGTGATCACATTAAATGGCGCCCACTGTATAATAATAAAAAAAAAAAAGAAAGATAATACAAAAATTGCCTTTAGAAATAAAATGACAATAGTAAATGTTTTATTGAACAGAAAATTAGAACATAATAATAACAATCTTATAAAAAAATAATGTTATCTATAAAATTCCCTGCAAAGAATGTAATGATCACTATATAAGACAAATAAAAAGAAGTATGATAAACAGAATTGATGAATACAAATATCAAATAAAGAAATGTAATGAAAATAACAAATTATTTTTACATAGAAAAAACAAAAATCACGACATTGACTGGGAAAACATAAAAATTCTAAGAATAGAAGAACATTGGCAAAAAAGACTAAAGTCCGGTCGACTTTAACTTCGACCACGTATTGTGCTCTGTGATTGGTCGGGAGTTGTTCGCTTCTGACGCCACCTGCAAAATCCTTGTTCTTGTTGCATCATTATGTAGTTCCTCAGTAAACTATGAGAGAGTAATTGTATTGTTCTTTCAAACAAACCAATTGCTATTACAATGAAATCAATGGCGTATTTCATTCACAAAAATGCTTTTAATTACATTTATTTCATTAAATTAATTTTGCACATGCGCACTGGATTCATTCACACTTCCTGCGAGCACCTGTTTGCTGCTTCCTGCGAGCACTTCATATGTTTTAATTATTTTAGTTTTTTCCAATTTATAAATTTATAGTTTAATATTAAAATAATGCAAAATACCGCCCGTGCCGATATATCAAGACAGATATCGATATACCAGGGGAGGGTTCAAACTTTTTGTATCACGGCGTGTTGTTAACTGCCCCAACAAATCACGTGATTACAGCGACCAATCACAGAGCATAATACGCAGTCAGGAATAAAGTCGACCGGACTTTAATTAAAGAAAATTATCATATAAACAAATCAAAACACTGTCTAGCCCAGCAATCCTATACATGTATATTAGATAAAAAATGGAAAATATTATAATTATGATTTATATAATGATGTCCTTTTAATTAATTTTCTTTTAACTGTATTAATTTATAATATTGTTTTTTTAAATAATCACAACATTAGATATAATGTTGCCTCTTATTTTGTAAAAATATCCTTAATCAATTATCTGTATTAATAAATAACAATGTAACAATGTTTTGACCATACTATGATTGTAACATTATTTTAAATATTTCAATTTACAGATGAAAAAATCAAATGATGTAACAATTTTTTTTTGACAATATTATGACTATAACAATGTTTTAACTATTTAAATTTATATTCTATAAACCTTTACTAATGAAAAAGATCAGTTGATACTTTCAAAAAAGTTTATACATGATGAAGGTCCTTGAATAAAATGACCGAAAGTTTATACCTGATGAAGTTTGTTTTCATGAGTGCACAAAAAAGTTACACTGGTACACGGGCTTGCCCTGTATGTCTATGTCCAGGGTACCCCCCTGACTAATGTGCAGGCATCCTCCGTTAACCCCCTTTACCGTCATATCTAACTTAGGCGAATTTCGACAAAGCTCGCTGTGGATCAATGACACTTGCAAACCCGTGTTGATGAGCATCTCGAACAACTGGCCCTGGATCAGCACACCGACATGGTATATGTTGTCGTCGCCACACTTTGGCACGATTGATCTCACTACTGGGGTGGCACTGACTAAATTACGACTACCTCCCCCCCACCAGACATTCTCTAACGTAGTGTCTGGGCTGGCTGCATTTAAAGCAGCCCCCGCCCCCTCTCCACGTCCGGTTAGCTTTGCTGTCATCATTTAGGAGCTTTGCCACAGAACGTGTCAATGCTTCTACAGCTTCTCTTAATTCCCTAACTTCTGCTTTACACGGGCACTCTACCTTTCTACTACATCCGAATGAAGATGCCAGACCTTTGGTCCCTTTCTTACTAGCAGGCGGGGGCGGCACCCGAGCAGCGGCAGGAGCAGCCTGCTGTTCATTAAGTTCCACACTACTCGATTCACCCTGATGGCGGCGTTAAATTTCCTCTGACTCCAGCACGCACTTTGTTGTGTCGACAGTCAACAAGTGAACCATTGTTGAGCTGCGGACACGAAAACTGTCGTGACAGGTTTTATTAGCCCACTGTTCTGTCTGATCTTTTGTTAAAATAATGAAGATGATGCGATTGCAGAGCAACCGTTTTCAGAGCCGCAGATTCCATGTTGCCTCGAAGCGTCTTGTTTGCTTTCGCCCATGCGTTCCAGTAGCCAGACCTGAAACGAGGTAAATGCCTTTCCCCTCTCTATATCTTAAGTAATAAACATAACACACTTTATTGCTTTTCTGTACATCACTGGAGCCACAACCATCAACACCTTCTTGAGAACCAGCAGCGTGCTGTTTTTGAAGCGTTGAAGCAGCATCTGCTCTCTGCATGCCGCCCACTCCGAGTTAGCCTGGAGGAATTGGTCCATGGAAAATTCAAGGCGACTCGAAAAACGTCATGGAAAAACTTTGCAAGTACTTTATGTATATACAACATTATTCCAAATATATATTTCAATATAAAATTATTGATATTCAAAACATTTTTCATTTAAATGTATCCATATTATGAGTACTCAAAATGATAAACATAATGAAAATTTCTTATTGAAATATGTTTAGAAGATTTTTCATTTAAAGTGTATTCATAATATAAGTATTCAAATGATAAATAAAATTATCTTATAATAATACGATTGTGAAGTTTGATATGGGTAGATGGAAGTGGTATTGTAAATCTGTTATTTGTTTTTATCACTCTTCAGCAGTGAGAATCTGTCATTTGTTTTTCTCACCATTTTGTACGATGCCTGCAAGATGCAATGTTCTTCCACAGAGCTACAATTAAAACATGGAATTTCGCAAAGAAAAAAACGGATTTATTGCCCTAGATGGTGCCATGCAATGGATGACCTGTCTGTTTCACTTAATTTCATGCTTACAAACTTTCGGTTGATTTGTCACTTACAACATTTTTCCAGGGAGCCCTTCAATTATGTAGGTCACTTGGTTTATTATTATTACAATTTGGTAATAAATAAATAATCTGGACTGTGTAGTCGTTGTGCAGTTTGTAACTGCATATCATACATGAAGATTTACAATACTTATTAATACGAAGAATGCATTTTATTCAAGTACTCCTAGATTCCAGCACAACTGGAAGACAAGTCAATCCGGTTATTAGGTTGAATTATGAGACTTAAATTTCTCAACTTAATGCACGATCTAGACGTTATTTTTTAAACATATTTTTGAATACTTAAGCTTTTTAATGTTACTGGAAGCAGAGAAAAATCTGAAAAATATCTAAATTTTGGCAGGGAAAAATTTGAATTTTCTCCGAGTAGGAATTTTTTAAGGAGGGAGTATTTTTAGCAGGTACTTATAAATCTAAGATCAAAGTATTTTCCTCGCTATTTTGCAGAAAAGAGGTATTTTTTATTTCCAAGCTTAGCTGTTATTTATATAAACTTCATAACCAAAAACTTTCCATATTTTTTCAAATGTTTTCATAAGGGTTAAATTTGAAAATAAATATTCTTTCTTAAATATATAATGTATTCATGCATACACATATTGAACTTTTATAAGCATTTACCCAAATGGTATGAGGTAAATTCAGTAAGTAAGTTAAAATAGATACAGAAATGAAACAAATAGAGTTCTGACCTGAAAACTACTTTTATTTCTCCACCTAATATCCCTATACAATGAAGCACTTGTCCCATCGTGTCACAAGCCCCTCAAAACCAGCAGCATAAATTTCTTTGGGCTGCTGTCTGAACGAGGTGGTGAATTCCATTTGTAGAGCTTGATCACCAGGTTCCGAATCTAGTACAGAGGGAGTTTTGCGATAATCTACGGCACCTACTCCTACGAGGGAGTTTTGCGCCATCCCAGTAAATAACGACTGCTACGAGATGACAGTAGCAGCCGGGACCGACGGCTTAACGTGCCCTCCGAAGCAAGGGGGGGTATCATGATGGAAGAGCTGCTGGGGATAAGCGAACCAGAGGCTGTCACCAACTGCTGGAAAACCAGCTATGGTCAATCGGCAAATGGGTCAGACTAAAGTCCCCCAACAGCCGCGCCCCAAATAGCTGTCCCGCCAGCAGTGGCTCCCAAGCCCTGGCCGTCACCCAACCAGCAACTGGCCGCGCCTGAAGTTGCTGAACTCCATCGATTGGCGAGCCAACCAACGAGACAACCAGGCCACGGCCACCCCCTGATCACCAGGTAAGTGATGCCTACAGTCTTCTGGGATAACTAGGGCATATTGCTTACTACATTCTGAAAGCGACAGAAAACTGTAAATGCCAACTTCATACTGTAACATTATCATTAAACTTTGTAATCTCATTCAACAGAAGTGACCAGAACTCCTCATCAAAGGCATGTTGTTACTGCAAGATAACACACATCATCAATATTGGCAACATGACAACTGAGCATCCTGTAAAAGTTCAACTGGGAAGTTTTCGAGCATCCTCCGTATAGCTCTTACTTTGCACCAAGCGACTTCCATTTGTTCGGCTCCAAGATGTACAAACGGAGTTCGTCACCTGGTTCAGATAGCAGCCCAAAAAATTTTTATGCTGCTGGTTTTGAGGGGCTTGTAAAACAATAGGACAAGTCCCTCAATGGTACAGGAAGATTGTGGGAAAAATAAAAATTGCTTTCAAATCAGTATTCTTATTTGTTTTATTTCTATATCCATTTGTAACTTACTTACTGACTTCCCCTCTTAATTACATGATCACATTTGATTACTGATCTTGAATGAAATGATACACAATGTTAGAATGTCTGCTAAGCACATTCCAATTATCATTCCTTTTTTATTTATTTATTTATTTTTCATTTGCAGTTAGAGGTGAATTATTCAAAGGGGAGGGGGGAGGTCAAAATTTTAAAATAAAATTCATTACCTTCAATTCTTTTTATCAATTCTTCTCGTTTACCATCTAATTTTTCAAGCTGAACTTCAGCTTCTATAGATTCTGTTCCTGGTACACTCCCTGCTTCAAGAGATTCCTTCTGAGGAACATCTTTTTCTTCTGAAGCTATTTGTTTAAATTTTTCTTCAATTTCTTGTCTCAACACTGCCAGCTCATCTAAATATTTTGATTCCCAATGGAGGTTTAAATTCTGTGAGGAGAAAAAACAAATAAAGAGTTTCACATGTTCTTTAAAAATAATGCATAATTTTCAACATACAAATTACAGCAAATGTTTGAATAATAATTCAAAATTTATAAAGCCACTGATAAAATTTATATAAGAGTAGGAGTTGTAATATTGAATAAATAATTAAAAATAGCAACTCTTTTTGATTAAAAAAAAAGAAAAAGAAAATAAATCTTAAAAACAATTGATAATGAAAGTCACCCAATGTGGAGAAATGCAATTTATGAAGGGACGCAAACACATGAATTGAAGGTTTTGTGGAGCGTATTATGTAGATCTGGATGAAGCACACGAAACACAGGATGAAACACAAGAAGGTCTTGGTGAAGGTCTTGGGAGAATCGTTGACAAGAATAGCACAGGAAGAAACACTGTGACATTCGTCAATTACAACGTGTTGTAAATTGTGCGCCTACCCCCCTTTCCCACGTGCTTCGTAGATCGACGCCCCTCGAGGAGGATGAGAGGCCCCAAGTCACCAGCAAGCGTTCCGGAAGGATTATGACTGCTTCAGACACGGCCCACCAGGGGGCAAAGGAAGCTGAATGGCAGGCAGCCAATCAGGAGCGTGGTTTCGCGCATAGGATTGTGGGTAATGCTAGGCGGATATATAAGGCGGGTATTTCGAATGAACGGCATCGTGGCTCGAGAATTCATTACAAAACGTATGCTGAATGTGTCTCTGCAAGTCTACACGCCTAGATCGTCGTAATCGTAAGTACCCTGTCTTTATGTATCCCCTAGCAGCCTTACTATGCGGCATTAAGCCTATCGAAATCCGTGACTTACTTGGACTGTAGTATTAGCTTGACTCTTTCATTATTGGGAGTTTTTACCTTCCACTTTATTGGGAAGGCGTTTATTATGTTTATTTTTTCTTTATATTGTTAATCATTGTAAAATTCTCTCTGGGTATCGATAAATTTTCTCTGTGTATCGATTATGCTATGGGCTATATAATTTTGATTAAACCACTATTTGTTTATTTAAACCACTGTTGACCCTTATCTTTATTTTACAAACAATTATTTTAATTTACACACTTATTAAAATATCACAATGGCGCCCGAACTAAATATGTCTAATGGCGGTGGCGGTGAAACTCAGTCAGTCGTTAAAAGTGATTTTCTTGTGGGCTTTACTAATCTTATCCCTACTTTTACCGGAGACGAAGGTTCTATCTCCGCAAAAGCGTTTTTTGACGCCGTGGATGCAATCGCACAATTAGCAGGGTGGTTGGAATCCGTCATTTTAGGTGATGTCCGGTCCAAGATAAAAAGTAAGGCCGCAGCTGGTTATAACGAACATGTACTGTCTGAATCTAACAGTTATGATGAGGTGAAACGATTACTATTAGAGTTATTTCATAAAGATGATGATTTAGAATATGCAGAACTTAATTTCTATCAGGCTAAACAAAGGGTCGGAGAAAATGTCCGGCAATATGCCAACAGGCTGCGTCTCCTGTTCCGTCACATGCCGAAGGCGGATGTTACTTTCGATGATCGTAAGGATCACACGCTTCTCCGGAAACTGAAAAAGACAGTACGCCCAGAGCTTAGGATGATTTTCATGATGAAAGAGCCAGATTCCTTCGATAATGCCATAAAGTTAGCAGCCGAAGCAGAAAGTTTAGTAACAATGTCGAGGCCATTCGAGCTGATGTCCGGTCAGAATTTAAGCAAATGTCTGCAGATCTCACATCTATGATGGAGGCACGTATGACCGATTATCGAGACCAGCTGGCTGCGCAATCGGCGAAAATGGAAATCATGCAGAAGCAGATCGCAGCGCTAGAGAGAAGAAGGGGACCACCACGCAAAGCCGTTGGGCCTGCTAAGGGTAAGGGCTGCTGGAAATGCAACAGTCAAAATCATTTGTCCCGAGATTGTCCTTTAAACTAGAAAGGACAGAGCAGGCAGCCACAACTCGGTCCACATACACAATCTCTAACGAGGTCTTGGCTAGATGTGGAAACAATGACCTCTTCTATTTAGATATTAAAATAGGGGAAATGGCTATCCCCATGATTATTGATACTGGGAGCGAGATTTCTTTCATCCATAACGAAGTTGTCCGACAGTTAGGTGACAAAGTAACCATCACCCCTGAAAATATAATTTTATCAGGTATTAATAATTCTAGCTCTATTAACCAAGTAATTACAGCTGATGTTTGTATAGGGCAGTCTCACTTCAGAAACCGACGTTTCCTAGTCCATGACTTTAAGGACCGGAAATACAAGGGGATCATCGGAAATGATTTCATTACCAAAGCTGAATTCAAATTTAGGGACGCTAAAACTGAGGAGATTGTTCTCGCCCAAACCACGGTAATTGATCGTATTGAGAAAGGGGTTCTTGATAGGGAAATTCAAATACAGCTAAGCAAATTGCTTGAGAAATATACGGGAAACTTTGCTGAGGAGATAGAGATGTTATCTGGGGTAAATAACGTCGTGGTAAAATTCGACATCGATCAATCTCATCCGATATTTGTCCGGCAATATCCCATTCCTAAAATCCATCTTGACGCGCTAAAAACCAAATTAGACTCGTATTTACAGGCAGGAATCATTGAACCCAGTCGATCACGCTGGAACTCCCCTATTCATATCGTCCGAAAAAACAACGGTGACATAAGAATCACACTCGATTTACGAAAAGTCAACAATGTCACTACTGCCCTAGATTATCCAATGCCCAGAATTCATGACATTTTAAACAACTTACATGAGTTTAATTTCTTTAGCGTACTTGACCTTAATTCTGGATATTATCAGCTGCCTATAGCCCGTGAACTTCGGAAATGCTTTGCATTTCAGACACCCTGGGGCAAGTATCAGTTGACACGTATGCCTCAGGGTGCAAAAAACTCCGCACATACGTTCCAGTCATATATGACGGATCTTCTTTACGAAAAACTCTATCAGAGTGTGCATGTATTCCAGGACGATGTGCTTGTCTTTACTAAGACTGCTGAAGAGCATCTAGAGATCCTAAAGTGGATACTGGAGATTTTTAAGTCGCACAATGTCATCATGAAGCCATCAAAGTGCAAGATAATGATGACTAAGGTCTTTTATCTCGGCCACGTTATATCACGAGAAGGCCTGACCCCGGGAATGTCAGTGCCATTGCTGAACTTGAAACCCCGAGAACGGTAAAACAGGTACGTTCTTTCATTGGCGCGGCCAACTTTTACAGGCCATTCATCCAGAACATGTCAAAAATAATAACCCCCCTAACTAACCTAACTAAGAAAGGTGCCAGATTCGTGTGGTCTAGTGAGTGCCAGGAAGCATTTGAATCCTTAAAATCAGCCATCATAAACCCTCCCGTTCTCACCCCGCCAGACTACACTAAGCCCTTCCTGCTTTACACAGATGCGTCGGCAGAGGCCATTGGTGCCGTACTTCAACAGAAGACCGACCAGGGCATTCGACCTATAGCGTTCTTCAGCGCCAAACTAAATAAGGCCCAAGTAAATTACTCTGTAATTGAAAAGGAACTGTTGGCTATGGTGCAGGCTCTCAGGCAATTTAGACCCATGGTGTTGGGTTTTCCGATTCACCTAATCTCCGATCACAAGCCTCTCTCTTTCCTAGCGAACATTGGGGCCATGAATCAGCGCCTTTTACGCTGGTCGTTGGAGATCCAGGAGTTCGATCTCCAGATCTCACATATCAAAGGGGAAAGGAATGTCGTTGCCGACTTCCTCTCCCGCCCTCCTGTGAGGGAGTGTAATGGGATCGTTAAGGTAGTCAATGATAATTGGGAAGAAGACATAAGATCCTCCCAAATTACCGATCCCATGTTTAGTGAAATTCATAAATCACTAACTAAGAATAACCAAACACCTGAAAAATTTAGGAAATTTGGAGAATTTAAGTTAAAGAATGGTGTTCTGAAATGTTTCCCCAAGGGACAGTCTAGGAGAGAGGGAAAGAGATTGGGGTGCCGGTAAAGTATGCATAGGTGAAGATATGAAAATTCGTGTCATCGAAATGGCTCATAACAATAAATTAGCGGGCCATAAAGGCATAACTAAAACCATAAACGAACTTAAAAGACACTACTTTTGGCCATCGCTGGGAAAGGACGTCGACACGTACATTCATGCATGTCAGACATGCCAGAAATGTAAACTAAAAAAAAGACCGGCTCCTTTTCAACAAGGAATAAGGGCCGAGTGCCCTTTCGACAAAGTGGCGGTTGACATCATCGGTCCCATGTCAGAAACAGAAAATGGTAACAAATACATATTAGTATGTATTGACGTAATGTCACATTATCCTGAGGCATTTCCCCTAAAAGACCAGAAGGCCATTACAGTTGCCAAGGCCTTCGTTGAAGGAATTATCTGCCGCTACGGTTTCCCTAAAGAAATGATATCTGATAGGGGAGCCAACTTCACATCTGAAGTAATGAAGAATGTGTTAGAGGAACTTGGCATCACTCACACATGCACCACATCATATCGTCCGAACTCCAATGGTCTCGTCGAAAGAGCTAACCAAAGCATTCTTGAAACGCTAAGGCGCTTATGCGACGGGAAACTCCATGTATGGGACGAATTTATTAATGCAGCCCTTTTCAGCATTAGGACCGCAGACAATGAGAATACGAGGGATACTCCGTCCTACCTGCTATACGGCTTTGATCCACGTACACCATGGGAAGGGGGTATTAAGGAAGAGACAAACATTGGCCCTACCAAATACAAATCCGAACTATCGACCAGACTGAGATTCGCTCGCAACCTCGCTAATAAAGAGAGCAACACAAGAAGAGACTTAAAAATTGGGAAGCGTAATCAGGGGCGGCACCTAAAGGGATTTCAAGTGGGAGATAAGGTTCTTCTTTTAATTAAAAGCAGAGGCAAAAATAAACTGGGACATCAATACAGGGGGCCATACCGCATAACTCGGAAATTGGACCCTGTTAACTACGAGATCCAAGGGTCCGGCCCACGTAAAATACAGGTTGTACATGTTGATAGACTTAAGGCTGTATAGGGGAACATGAGATCTAGGGGAACTTATTACAGATCGAGGACACCACCCAGACCAGAACGAAATGAGGAAGACGATCCCGAAACAGACGAAGCTGACGAACACTTCATCCTTCTCCCGACTGAGGCACGAGGAGAACCCCAAGTGGGCACGGAAGAAGAGACCGAACCTGCGATCCCACCAATTGTTGACAACCATGTCGGAGGCCAGAACCGGTACAACCTTCGCCGCAAAGCCAGAGTTGATTACCAGCAGCTCCATAGAGGCCACGCCATGACGAATCAAACCGAGAGCGTCCAAGGAATCACACTGAGTGCTCAAGACACCATCATGGAAGGGGGAAGTTGTGACATTCGTCAATTACAACGTGTTGTAACTTGTGCGCCTACCCCCCTTCCCACGTGCTTCGTAGATCAATGCCCATCGACGAGGATGAGAGGCCCAAGTCACCAGCAAGCGTTCCGGAAGGATTATGACTGCTTCAGACACGGCCCACCAGGGGGCGAAGGAAGCTGAATGGCAGGCAGCCAATCAGGAGCGTGGCTTTGCGCATAGGATTGTGGGTAATGCTAGGCGGATATATAAGGCGGGTATTTCGAATGAACGGCATCGTGGATCGAGCCTTCATTACAAAACGTATGCTGAATGTGTCTCTGCAAGTCTACACGCCTAGATCGTCGTAATCGTAAGTACCCTGTCTCTATGTATCCCCTAGCAGCCTTTCTATGCGGCATTAAGCCTATCGAAATCCGTGACTTACTTGGACCGTAGTATTAGCTTGACTCTTTCATTATTGGGAGTTTTTACCTTCCACTTTATTGGGAAGGCGTTTATTATGTTTATTTTTTCTTTATATTGTTAATCATTGTAAAATTCTCTCTGGGTAACGATAAATTTTCTCTGTGTATCGATTATGCTATGGACTATATAATTTTGATTAAACCGCTATTTGTTTATTTAAGCCACTGTTGACCCTTATCTTTATTTTACAAACAATTATTTTAATTTACACACTTATTAAAATATCACAACTCAATAACAGGAGAAGAAGAACTATGATAAAAGTCTGATGATCAGGAACGTTGATAACAATTTTAATAGGAATTGAAACAATAAAAAACGTTTTCGGGATATTTTATCCCATCTTCAGTTTCTAAAAATTTTTTGAATGAAATTTCCGTTAAAACATAATGAAAACAATAAAATCAAAAACAATGTGTTTGATTGTTGTGAACAGGGTAGGATATTGGATTGTTGAGAGCAAGTGAAGTGTTATTGTCTGGGTTATGTGTTATAATTTTTTATTTTTTTGGTACATGTAGTAATTTCCATTTATTATTAATTTCTATAGAATTCAACAATCCAATACCCTACCCTGTTCACAATAATCAAACACACATTGTTTTTGATTTTATTGTTTTCATTATTATGTTTTCACTATCAGAGGTACCCGGCAGCATTGCCCGGGATTATTACACTTGTAGGTAAACAGAACAATCTCAAATAATTAAATTATAACTCAATCAATACAACAGAGAGCAAAGGGACTATCCATTCTACAAAAAAAACAAAAAAACAGGAATTCTATGTGATATACTGGGACTTTATCTAAGCTCTTCTTCACTTGCCTCACCACTGCGGTGCATCACCAGATACTTTAGACTGAAGTTTTTCTTGCTCTTGACGTAGAAGTTCTTGCTCTATTCGAAACTCCCGTCGTTCAGATGTTTCAAATGCACGTATAGCTTTTTCTGTTTTAGTTGCAGAATTTCTGTGACCAATACTCTTTCTTCCTCTTTCCTTTCCCGGCACATAAACTTTTGCTATTCGTCTGGACGTTTGATAGGGAGCTCAAGGGGGACACGCATGACTCATTTGCCTCATCAATAGACGCTGCCTTATTAATGTTCTGTCATTGTTCATTATTAATAATTCTAGGAAATGAACGTTCAATCATCGCATTATCAACATCTCAGTGCCCAAAATATACACATTCCCACAGAATATAGTCAAAATGTATTTTTATGAAATGTTTGGATCTGATGTACTACAAATTAAGCTAGGTGATAACCCCGACGTGGCTCGGACTTTTTTTTTGGATTAAATTTTGCAATATCCTAAAAATAAAGAAAGAAAAACGCATGAATTAATAGAGTAAAAATTCTTAATGAAGACGCTTAGTTGTGCATCTTGGTCTCCCTCTTTTTTTCTTTGCTGGAGTTACAAATTCATTTTTCTTGAATTCTGTGAATATTTTTGATACAGTTCCTCGGCCAATATGCAATTCTGTTGCTACTTGCTGTTGTGTGTTTCCAGTTTTAATGAGACTTATAATGAATTCCTTCTGAGAAACTGACAGGTTTTTTTGATCTGACCATTGTAACAAAAACAATCAAGTAACGATTCATATGTCAATGAATTATTGAATGCTTTATGACAAAAATTCATGAACTCATACCCCTTTGTAAAATGAATGAGTCTATGGTAATCAGAACACACAATTTCTAAGATTATTCTATTATTCTGCGACAAAATGTTTGTTATTCTATAATTATGAGACACGATTAAATAACTAGGATTTTTCTAAAACAATAAATTTATTTTGCTGTTTCTGCTTTTTTGGAAACTGTAGTACATGGTTTTTTTTTTAAATGTTGTCTAGAAGTTATTTGCATATATTTTTTGTGTACAATTTTATGAATAAACTAAGATCTAGAATATGAAATGGAATTATTCCATACTTTTGAGATTGGGTGTATTCAACAACCGTCACCTGATACAGAATTAAAAAATGAAAAGTAAAATTAAAATGCTGAGTGATATAACTGAAACGTTGAATGTATAAGGTTCTTGATTCCAAAGGCAAACACCAAAGCATACCAGAAACTGACCTTTAATGAAGACCTTTTTTGAAGTCAGTGATTTTTTATAATATTTTGGTTAAATTCTGCTGGGATAACTTGTCACTCACTCTATGCAATCATGAGATAACTATTGCAGAAACAATTTTATCAAGGCTGGGGGACTGTGCCCCTCAGACCTCCCCTCTAAGCAGCTTATGCATTCCCCTTTTTCTATTAATCATACAGAACATTTGCACAATGGCTGTGGGCACATACTAATCTGACCAACTATTTTTTCAATTAGAGCTTGTAATAGAAAAATAAAGTTCAGCTTTAAATTCAAAATTACACCTAAATTTAAAAACAAAATCGTATGTTGAAAGTCAAAATTATAAATTGATAAAGACTTAGCTAAGAATTTAGAAATGGTTTTCATTACTTTAGAAATACTTCATTATCAAGTAGTTCATAATTTAAATAATCTTTTATATTTCCTTATTCTAAAATACATTTATAATATTCATATGTTAATAATGGTATTAAAATTCTTTTAATTTTCTGAAGTTGTTAGATTTTTAAATTTATTGATTTTTACTTGTTTTTTAAAAAATACACCTTAAAGCAGTAACTTTAATAAATATTTCAGAAGTACTCATGAATACTTTTAATTTATTTTTATTATTACTATTACTAATAATAGCAACATGCAAAAAATGTAAACAGAGAAGTTTAAAAAAAAAAAAAAAAAAGGGGGGGGGGGGGGGGGGGGGAACAGAAAGAAGAAAGAAAGGAAAGGAAAATAAGAAAGAAAGAAATAAAAAGAAAGAAAGGAAAAGAAAGCAACTATTCCTTCTCACATTTTAAAGCTGGGAATCATTGTGAATCCCATCCTGCCCTCCCCTCACATGATGAAAATAGACTGTTCTGAAATTTTGTCCCTTCACAGAATTCACGATATCTTCCCTGCAAAGCAAATCTCAAAATGAAGCTCTGAAATTGGAAAATGTCCATTCCAATGAAACTAGGCAATAAAATTGAATGTTCATAATGAAGATTTGAGGAAATCTCTTTATTCAGGTAATAGTCTTATTTGAAACTGTGTATAATAAAAAATATCAAAAATTAAAACTAAATTTTGTCTTAATGAAATTTAAATTAATGCTGTAAGACCCTATCTCCTGTGCAAACACTTCTTAAATTATATCTTTATTTCAATTTATATATTAATTAACATAAGATAAAACATAGTAAAGTGTAATTTTCAAAAATAAAAGAAAAGCAGTATAATTATGAGAAACATAACATATCTTTAATGTGCAATTTTTGAACATAAAAATCTATTTAAATGTTACCAGGAACTTTATAGGCAGGTGAATTTCTTTAAGAAACAGTATTAATTGATCTAGCAAATAATAAAATTAAGCTCAAAATTTCAAAATGTAAATAAATACTATAATTTATTTCAGAAGAGAAATTCGAATATTGCCTCATAAATTTAAAAAAGCCAAAAAAAAAATATTCAAGATGGTTTGCTAAATGGAATGGACTTCACATGAGCAATAATGATATTATTTCATGTTATTTCTGAATTATTATAATAACAAATTAATTTTATTTAATATAGAAATTAATGAGCTTCTGATTTAAAAAAAGCTCTTTTTGTGATCACTTACAAGCAGTTGTGGGTGTATTCTTTTTTAAGGTAAATTCACAAGTACTGTGCCTTCTCCCCAGAAAATCATTAAATATGATAATAATAATCCTCACCAAGAGATGTCTGGATGGCCCCTTGCCTACTTATTACTGCTTCAAACTAACAGAAGGTTTATTTTATGTAAATAAACGAATATTAAGTCGAAGCACATTTTATATTTAGAAAGAATTAATGTTGTTATTTTAATATAATGTTTTTCAAGAATCCCAAAACGAGTGTAATTTCCTCATGGGCATTAGTGGCCCTGCAACATCTTATAACTTGCAAAGAATCCTGATATCATGAAGCTTCAAATTTTACATCTATACTCTGTCCAACGAAAGAAAAACTAGGCGTGTCCAGTTAAATTTCCAATTTCAATTGTTAAACATGTTTTAATTTTATTTAGCAACAATGTCTAACAATGAAATTGGGAATTTAATTAGACACACCCAGTTTTTCTTTATTTGAACAGAGTATAGTCATTTTATATATACAGGATGTTTACATTGAAGTGTTCCCTCCAAATATTTAGAAATATATTAAAATTGTCAACCATCTGTTAATACAATGGAAAATGAGGATGCCCAATCTGATGCTCAGGTAAAGTTAACCTTTGACCTCTTTAGGGGCTCAAATCATAAGTTAACTTTTAAACCTTGTAAGATATAACAAAAGTGGCATTGGAAAACTTGTAGAACCCATCATGTTCATCCCTAACTCATCATTTTTACAAAATTATTTTTTTTATTTCACAAGACAATTACAAAAAAACTTTTAAGACAGCTTATTGAAACATTCTATTATAGATGACTTTTCTCTTATCCTTCTCCTGTTATTTTTAGTAACATTTAAGAGTAAAATAGTAATGCATAATCAAATGTATTAATGAACACACATTAAATGGATTCAAATGGTCAAAAATGCCTGCCTACAGTAAAGCAGAAATGCTGGAAATGATTATAATTTATGGTGAATGCAACAGAAATTATTGTGCTGCTGCACGCGAATATCGCTAGATTTCCTCAATCCAATGTCATACATTGCACAATTTCAAGAGTAATAAATAGATTACAAAGAAGAGGATGTATATATCAATGTCATTCCAGAAGGCAATTACAGAGAACCATTAATGATATTGATGTGAGCCTATTTTGAAGCAAATTCTCATGCCATTATTAGAAAAGCATTTTCAGAATGCCGTTTATCATGAAAAATATTTCACCAACATAAATATCATTCATACAATCTAACCCCTGTTCACGCACTCGAAAGAGATTAGGGCCAACAGTTGAGGATGGATTTTTGCAACTTTATGCCTGCTAAGCTAGATGTCAACAGTCATTTTAATAAGTGCATTCTCTGGAGTGATGAGTCTACGTTCACTTAAGATGGTATTATAAATAACCATAATTTACATTTCTGGTCACAAACCAATCCACACATTAACAGGGAAACAAACCATCAATACAAATGATCAACTAACGTCTGATACGGGATGTATAATTCGAAAATACAGTACTTGGTCCAATTTTTCTACGAGGGTACATTGACTGGCGCACATTTCCTAACCTTATTATTCAAGATGTGGTTTGTGATAGAGCAGAAAATGTATCTTTGGCTGAACTTCATCAAGTATGGTTCTAGACAGAAGGGGAACCACCCCACAGAACTACTGAAATGTCACATCTCTTGAGAAGTGGTTTTGGAACAAATTGGATAGAACAGTTTGGTCCTATTTGGTGATTCCCAAGGTCACCTGATTTGACTCCCATGGACTTTTATTTGAGGATTATGTGACGGAAGGGCTGGGGGTCAACTGGCTACTGAGAGATCACCATCGATTTGAAAGTGGGGCATAAGGAACCCATTTTTACAGGACCGTAAGAAGAAGAATGGACCACATAGGCTTCAACACCCGACGATTGACTCATGTCCCTTTGCTGACACCTCGAGACAAGAGCTCAACTACTGGCATAATCCCACGAACATTGTCACTAGATCATGGAACAGTGGCAGCGTATAGTATGGTCAGATGAATTGCAGTTTCATTGTATTGAGCTGATGGATGCGTGAGAGCATAGCGTATGAGTCCTGCGTGTCAACAAGGTTGCTAGTCAAGTGTGTGGCTCAGTTATGGTCAATTATAGGCTGTGTTCAGTTATGTGTGGGTCAATATCTCTCCAGAACAATTCAACACCTCAGAGTCCATGCCTCAATGTGTTACTGCTGTTTTGAGGGCTAGTGGAGGAGCAACTCGCTATTAACATCACATTCAATGCCTTCCCATGACTTTTGGACATTCAATTTATCTTACATAGTTAAAGTTACGTAATGATTTGACCACTTAAAGAATTTAAAGGACAAATTTGATGTGAGCAACAGATTGTGCATCCTCACTTTCCTATAGCACTGTATTAATAGATTGTTGATCATTTTAATAGAATTATAGATATTCAGGTGGATCACTTCAAAAGTAAACAACCTGTACATTAAGGAAAAATTTTTTTTCCTAGAAACTAAATATGATAACTTGGTATTAAATTCTAGCTGAAAGAACTGGTAATTACTGTGCAATCAAACCCATATACAAGAACTCCAAATAAAAGACCACTCCGCTTATAAGAGCAACTTTTCACTCCCGAATTTTCCTCCTCTATTTTATGTATTATTTAAAGAACTCTCGGATAAAAGAGCTGTCCGCTGTTAACAGCACAATTTTGATATATTGTTTACAATTTAACTTTGGATATAACGGCCAAGCACAATTTTTAGTCCATTAAATCATGTGTTGGCACAGACTTCTAGTTAAAGATGGAAGATGCACGCAAGATCTGAATTTAGCTCCGATTAAAGTTGGCAGTTGTAGCGATTAAAAACAACAAAGGGAATCTTGAAATGAAAAGTAACAGTCCAGAAGGAAGCAGAGATATGCAAGAATCAATCGGAACAAACAGAGGAGGCAACACAGAGACAGTGATGAACGAAGAAGTAATGCGATATGAGGCACGTGCGAGATCGAACTTCAAAATGATTGACAGTTACATCTGGAAGGTGCAAAAGCAAAAAGAAACAGAGAGGACGTCTAAGTAGGTGAGCAGAATGAAAGATCTCAACAACAAGAACAAACAGGCACAGGTATTGAACTAATGACAGACGAGAGGAACAATACATGGTGGACGGAGCCAATCACGGGGAAACTGATAACAGTGAAAGAAATAAAAAATGACAGAGAAAGATTCTGTAAAGAAATGAAAGAAATAAGAGAACTGGTGAAGAGGGAGAGAGAACAGGAAGGAAAGAGCACACAAAATAATGGAAACACTGGAAAACCTAATTATTAGAGGAATATACAAGGAAAACACGGAAAAAGCAACAGAAACTATGGATAAAGCAGAAACGTTTATAAAGCATTCGCTCTTCACTCCTACCGATACTCGTCGTTCAGTTCTCGTTTACTTCCACATGCTCGAAGTCACACCACCTTTCTCTTCGAGGGTCAGGAACAGAGAGAGCGAAAAAAAAAAAAGTAATAATAATTTTTTTCTTTTCTTTTTTCCTTCTCTCCACTATTAACCGTTTTCTGTACCCACTTGCATGTTATTGGCTGTCCTCTGTCAGTTACACAAACTTCGCTGGGGTGAAGGTCATTGATATTGTGTTGCGCACTCCCTTTTCCCACCAAAATCTACGCACACAAAGAATGATAGCCAACTTCCTTATTCGTTCAGTATCGCCATTACAAAATTAAAATGTTTTAATACGATATATTTATTTTAAAGTTACCAGAAAAAAATAACAAACGTAAAAATAAAATTAAAAGTCGGATGGCTACTTTTCGATCTACTGCACTGATCACACATCGGAGAACGAAAATCAAGGGGGGGGGGGTGATTTTAGAATATTTCCAAATGAATTGCAAATATCTTAAATCTATCTTAAATTCTCTGTTTAATTACACAGATATGCTCTACGCGACACAAACTACAAATACCTTGGCTGCATTTTAAAACAAACAATAGCTTCACGGCAAACAAAATCGAAATGTGTAGAAAAGTCAGAATAGCATTAAATGTGATCTGGGGAATGATGAAGGGAGCTGAAATTAAAGGAGTGAACAACTTTAAGTTATTTGACAGTCTGGTGAGGAGTGTCCTATTCTGTGGTGTTGAGAAAAGGACGAAAGAGTAAAGAGGATTCAAAAGAGATTCATATTAGGAATGTGATATGACAACAACTCCATACTATGTGATTTTGCCTGAATGTGGCAAAAAAAAAAAAAAAAAGAAATTAATTCGATTTTATGTTTTGTATTTACTTACAGTATTTATAGTGAAATCATTTTCATGGTAGGGTACCTCATTCTGTCATAATCACTTTTCGTCACATAGAGTTCGACTCAGCATCGTTTTATTGATATTTACTTCGTGACTCAACGCACTTAAATACAGTCTTCTTTGGCAGTGAAATTTTAAGAAATATTATACAGGGTGGTCCATTTAAGTATAGACATGGAAATATTTTGAAAACAAAGCATTGTACGGAAAATTTTGTCGAGACATAAAATTATTATTATTTTTTAAAGGGGAAATCTTTCTGTTCTAAAATCAGCCCACCCCCAATGGGTGGAGTGGGTGGCAACTTTGATATCTTAAATAGGAATCCCTTTTTATTAATTATTATTATTATTATTATTATTATTACTATTATTATTATTGATAATAATATTATTGATGTTCTTGTTTTTTACACAATTATTCTTAACAGTTTTTTTTAATGAAAAGTTAATCTTTAAAAAAAAATTGTGGAGTTTTCTTGCAATTAATGCGGCATCTCGTCCACACTCTGATGAATTCGTCATAATAACGAGGATTTTAAAACTATCTAGAATACCGTAAGTAAAGAAATGAACCCATTTAATATTTTTTTAAATTTCACTGCCAAAGAACACTGTATTTAAGTGTATCGAGTCACGAAGTAAATCTATCAACAAAATGATCCTGAGTCGAACTGTATGTGATGAAAAGTGATTATGACAAAATGAGATACCCTACCATGAAAATGATTTCACTATAAATACTGTAAGTAAATAGGATAAATAAAGTCGAATTCATTTCTTTTTTACTATTAATAAAGACTTTTGACCCCCCCTCCCCCGCTTTCGCTGTAGATGAGTAACGTCATTCGCGTAATGATTTTGGATTGATCGCCAATATATTCATATATCGTACCTATTTTCTTTTAAATTTGCTTGTAATCTTTTTTTTTTTTTTTTT
>JAHWFO010052722.1:350307-402229 GCA_023313115.1 Rhysida immarginata | reverse complement strand
ACATTAACCCTCTATTTAAAAGCGACCTGACCGCTTTACACTGCATAATACATGCAGGCCGAAGCCAGAGTGTTAAGCCAATCTCGGCTTCCCTGTATTTTCCTAGGACTGCTGCATGAACAGCTTCATCTAAAATCGCCAAAAAACAACTGGTGAATTTGAGTGTAAATCACTACCAATCTTGGCATACAGGTTATGAACATGAGGCGTAAAACTCAGCTTCACAAACTTTGCCGTCCAGGCAGAGTGTAGCTACAAGCAACACTGTCCATTTCATATAGCAAAACCTCGCTCTGTGTTCGCAGACAATATTTAAATCTGCGCCTACAACCAGCATGGTGTCTAATAATGAGGTCCACACTCTCAGTTATATTACATATTACACGGTTCAACTGCCTCTTAGACTTTGTATATTCCTTTGGCATAGCATAAACCTTCTCAATTAGGGCTAGAAGGCACGGTCAACTCGACGTTTGAGACGGATGAGTTACTGCGGAGGGTCATGCAACCCGCACGAAACAAAGGGCAGCATTAAAAAAAACAAAAAAAAAAACAACCGAACGAAACAACACCTCACCACATATGAATTCCAGAAACCACTGGTGAAGATGATTCTTGCATGTTGTTCAAAGGATATCAAATTAAGGCATCATTAACTTAGATGAGCACTCCCAACGAGCATGAAACAAACTGGAAAACGGGAAAAGTGACATTGCCAAAACAAAAGAACATCACCTTCATCGTATCAGTGTTTAATTTATTTCATTACGTCAAATCCAACGGCTGGCCTTTGACCTTTTAATTAAAGAAAACTATCTCGGGGCACAATGGGCCTAGTTTTCCAAGTCCTGAGCGCAGCTTAAATTCATTTTGCACTACACCAATGATGTTCCTTCCTTCTCTCATCACTTGGGCAACCACAATAATAGTTACAGCAACAAAACAGTCTTCCTGTTTCCTGCAGGTAGGATTTAAACATTTTTTTATCTTAGAAACAATGCCCCAGAAAAAAAAATGAAAGAAATGTTGCTTAGATTTGATCCCTCTATCGCCACTCCCCCCCCCCCCCCAAGTTTGTACACATTATTTTTGAACACCCTGTATAGGTAAGAAGTACAGTCGAACCCGAATAACTCGAACTCTGATAACTCAAATTCCCGGTTAACTTGAACAATATTCTAAGTCCCACCCCCCCAGAGCATTTAAATAATAGAAATTTCACTCATTAACGCAAACAAATTTTTTATTAAATCCCGGATAACTCGAAGAAATTTTTGGTTTTAGTGAATATGTATTCTTAAATTTAAAGCCAAAACTATCTTAGAATATTTTAAAAATTAATATAATACAGACCAAATCCGATTCTTCATTAACTTTCATGTTAGATCCAGGAGCTCTCGAGTGACCCCCCCCTTCCTCATGCGCAGTCAAATAAGTAGGCAAGTATACATAAGATCAAGAACTCTTTATTTTTATAAATTCAAAAATATTCCAAAAATGTTGCAAGCCATTCGAAAAAAATACGAAAAGTAATGAAGAATCAACATGAAAATAAAAGTTAAAGAGTTCGACTTGATAAATGATCGATCTGTTGTTGCTAGACAGTGTCCCAACTGGAAGTAGAATTCGGAAGCCATGCCAAAACGTGATTGGAGCTGATTTTGCATTAAAACGCACCGCAAATTATGAGGTCCGTACTGTAATTGTAAATGGATCTCATAAAAAAAAAATTTGAATTTATAAAAATATTGTGAGTACTATGGAATCTTTATAATTGTCCTCTAGCCTCATTTTCGATTTACTGGTTAATTCGAAAACCTGATAACTCAAATTTTTTATCTGGTCCGCTGAAGATTCGAGTTATCAGGGTTCGACTGTAATGTGTTTATTTAAGCCATGTTTCATGTGAATGTTTTTGTTTTTTTTTAATTTGTGTCTCCCTTCTTGTAAACAATATAACTTTACATAGACTTCATTATGTTAATGAAGCTTTTACTATGAAGCATTATCATTATTGCAGAAGACAGACTTATCAATTATACAAAGTCTTTAACCCTTTCAATGCATAATTAAATTTCATTTTCATTCCTGAGAAGATGGAATTATCCACTTTTAGCAGCATAACAAGAAGTTTTTTAAACCCTGTGGGATGAATCAGATTTCTGCAGGTAAAGGAATGAAATTTTGTGTGGATATATCTAGTTTACGCAGCAAAATGGTTAATACAGTGGTCGCCATATTAAGCGGGGGCTGTTTTAAGTGAGGTTACCAAAAGTACTTATTTTTTTATCCAACAAGTCGAGCATATGTTTGTACTTACATATAGACAACTTTGTTTGCTTAAATAATCATTTATACACGTACAGTATCTTTTCAAAATAGTTTATTTAAAATACTGTCTAATTTTTCTAGCAGTGCTTGCAAAATTTGCAAATGTTCAGCAGCTTCATGTTGACTACACTCCATTGAATGAAACCGGTTCAAAAGATCAACTTTTTCACTTGCTGATAAATCACATCTTTTTCTCTTCTGAGCCATTTCTCTTCACCTAACCTAACCTAATCAGTGTTGGCAACTCAAATTTCAGGAAACAATTTCGCTTAATAAATGTTCTAAAGGAAACAATTTCCAAAGAAACATGGAATTTAGTGCAAATTCAAAGAAATTATCAAACAATTTATACACATTACTGTATATATATAAAAAAAAACGGTCACTTTTGCTGCAAAGGCCCGGTGTCTTTACAAAAGGGTGTTGTATTCTGAGTCTATATACACGTAATTGACCAATCAGTAGCCTACAATCTGTAATTTTGGGCAACAGTGCCCATTGGCTCAGAGGGAAAGGAAAAGTGAATAATATAAGCGGAGTGTTCATATATCTGGAGTAAGATGAGATGAAAAAAGTAGAATTTGTGAACTACCTCTGAAAAAAGTGGCCATATTACGCAGAGTGTGGACACATAAGCCGAAAATTTGTTACATAGGAAACAGAAAATTCCGGACCGAGCTGAAGTAGCCATAATAAACGTGGCTACATTAAGTGGTGACCACTATATATATTTTGTATTACATGAGTGAGTTGTAATGAAAAAGTGAAAGTTAAGGAAATAGGATTGAAGAGTAAAGAAAAAAGATAAAACTAACATAACATTTCTAAATTAATATTTTTCCCACCTGCCCAGACTCTACTATAGAGTAGCTTTTATAATAGGGTTTACCTTAACATGATTAACTATTATATCATCATTAAGCTTTCATAAACAAATTTTCAGTCTTTACCAATAGTAAAAACTTTCCACCCGAAGGTTATTACTGTATTTTAATTACACATAAATTTCGTTGATGCGTAACTGTTGTTACAATTTTTACCAAAAGTTTTTATTGGATTTTTGTTTAAGTCTTTTCTTTATTTTATTTAAGCTTCAGAAAATAAGGTATCATGATGAGCTCAAGAATTTATACTTCTTCATTCTCAATTCATGAAACTTAATATTAGAATATTACATAAATTTTAAAGAATTTGGCGGGGTTTTTTTTTTTTTTTTTTTTTTTTGTTTGTTTGCTCAAATTATTAAAAAATTATAATCCTATATTAATTTTAAAATCTTACTAGTAAGATATAAATAAAATTGAACTGAAAAAAGTTTGGCATTCCGCCAGCTTATTTTAAATAATGATTCTTTCTTAAAATCTGATATTAAATAATTAGAACATTATAAAATTAATAAAGAAAAACAATCTACATATCTTCAACAATTATTCAAAACAGCATAAATTTTTTAAAGTTTTTGTTTTAGCTCAAAGCATAAGCAGACCAACTGTAATATAGTATAGTACATCAAATTTTCCCCAATTTTTAATGCATTGCATCAAAATACTTGCTTGATAAACAAATTAATTTTACATTAAATTTAAAAAAGTATATGATATACGATGAAGAGGTACCTGCATGGTGTCCTACAATCAGCAATTAAGAAGTTATTCCTCAACCAACAACAATAGAAACTCTTGAAATGGCCAGCTGTAACAGCTACACCCATGCTCTGTCAAAAAATCAATAAGGAGCTATTCACCTGAATTCAGAGGTAAATATAAGGAAGCCAGGTGTTTTATTAATTTCTGCTTAATGTGCACATTCATTTCTCCATCGATTCTACCAAATAAGCTGTGTAGAAGATATTGCATACAACATTTGTTTTTTGGACTATGTACATGTACAATAAGAGTTACGTGAAGCAAATACTTTTTAACATGTAAATAATGAAGCTAGCATCAATACAAAAAAAAAAGGCGGTTTTAAACAAAGAACAATCTATGTTTCAGGTTGCTGTTTTTTTTTTCTTTTTTAAATTTTATTTTTGAAACAAACTACAGAAAATATTTCACATTACTTTAAATTAAATGAAGCAAACTTGATCAAAATGTTAGATATTTACAGTAAAGATTATAAAAAATAAAAAGTGACATCAAATAATATATATTAATTACTCTATTGTAAACAGATTGTGCTTAAAGAAAATCAATCAAACACAAAAATCAAAAACTATTATAACTTCGTTTCTTTAATCATGGCAGTAAAAGATAAAATAAGATAAATTCTTTGATAAGAAAATCTACATTCAGAAATACTTTTGCCATTATTATTATTATTATTATTATTATTATTATTATTATTATTATTATTATTATAAAAAGATAGCAGTCCTTATTTAAAAGAAGATAAATTTAAAATGGCAATTAATGAATTTTATACAGAACAATTTTAATCATAGGGTAAATAATTTGAAGGAAAAGAAATCTCATCCAGTTTTAATTGCCATTTTAAATTGATCTTTTCTCATTGAAGATTTTCTTCTTTTTATTTTCATATTATGATTTCTTTTGATTTAGTTTTTCACTCTTTCACTTCATATGGCATTGTAATTGATGAATTTTTTAAGACTAGCACTAACTTAATCATTTTAGCAATTTCAAATTCACAATTCTTTAATTATGAGAATTTTTGAGGCTCACATGAACATATAACACAACCAGTATCAAATTAAATCAATTTATTTTGAGTCATACTGAGAGGTTTTAGCAATTACCGTACATACCCGCGTATAGGCCGACCCGCGCATAGACCGACGCCCTGTTTTTGAGCCCAAAAAGTGGAAAAACGCCTTGACCCGCGCATAGGCCGAGGCAAAAAAGGGGAAAAAATGCAAAGCATGAGGGAAAAAATTTTTTATTACAAAAACTTAAAATTTATAATAAGAAAATCATTGTTTTTGTGAATGTAATAATATATTTTAATTATAACCATATTAACTTCCTTTATTAAAACATTCTTGGACGATTTTCAAGACGTACTTGGCAAGAACACAGTGACAGTTTAACATGGTCGTCTCCATCTTGTTTTCGGGATTTGACTTTGCATTTGCATTTTATAATGGAAAATTGAGGAAAAAAGATGTGACATGATGCACTAATTAATGTATTTGTATGTATTTGTACAATGTGCTGTAAGATATATTAAATTTTATGCACTTTGAGATAATAGGCTATCGATGTTCAAAAGGCATACGTCAGTTTGGGGCAAATGACCGAACTCCAAATAATAACTCAGGTTCTGTAAAGCCTAGATTAATGAAACTTGGAGGAATAACAGGGTACATAAGACTGTGTATACCGTTAAAATTTGATCGAATTCCAACGAGAAGTTTCCGAGTTACGCAGTGAAAATTGTAACAAGTGCTGGTTAGTACTCAAAAGTAAACGCGTTATGATGTTGAATGATTAACTTGAAAACTTTTTGTTGGAATTCAATCAAATTTTAACGGTATATAATCTTTACAATGCGTAGCAGATACAAAAAAATTATTTCAAGTATTTTATGTTATAAACCATTTTTCGATCATGGTTTCAATTTTGTTTCGATCATCTTTCAGTAGGCTTAAAGTATCGATGTTCAAACTGTTTCGAAATCGAATTTTTTAGTTTTCTTGAATCTTCGATGCTTCGATATTCCATTTTGAATACTGTTTAGATTAATGTATTTAATTAGCAGTTTTCCTAGCTAACGCAGTCTAGTGACTGATTGGTGATTTGACTTAACCAACCATTTTCCATCGAAGTACAATCGAAATTTCCATCGATGGTTTGTAAACCACCATCGCTGGCAATCGATGTTTTGTAAAAATCGTTCGATGGTTGAAAACCATCGAAATTTCCATTGAACGACGAACAAAAGCATCGATGGATCGCACACCACTAATTTACTGTATGTATTGGAATGACAGAACACATAAAAATGCGCTGGTTTCGTTTGAAGCCCCTCCCCCTCTCATACTTTCTCCAATATGGCCGCCACAGCATTTTAGAGATTCTCATAATACTTTTATCTTATCATAAATTTATTCATGCAGTGAAAGGGTTAATAAATGAAATCTAAACGGATTAATAAATAAAATTATTGCTTAGTTTTTTGTAAACTCCACTTATAAGAGTTTTCATCAACTCTGACCCGCGCATAGGCCGAATGTGGTTTTTAGGGGTCATTTTTTGGAAAAAAAACTTCGGCCTATACGTGGGTATATACGGTAATACCCTCAATGGTGTCCATATATGGGTGTCTCAAAACTCCATGTACAAATTCAAGGGGAGGTAAAGAATATAATGCTGTACCATATTCACATAGGAAAACATGACCTTCACAGAGGGGACTGGGCATCAGAATAGGTGCAGCTCTTCTTCATGGGTCTACAACAATTGGGTGGACGACAATTCGGAGGACGACAATTGGGTGAACACGACAATTCGGTGTACGCAACAATTCGGTAGACGCGACAAATCGGTGGAAGTCAATTGGGTGGATGCGACGTGAACGTCTATTGGGTGGATGTGACAATTCGGTGGAAATGCAAATTTGATCGAGATTTTGAAATCACTGAAGAATTTTAGATATTTAACTCATTGTTTGTTTATAATTAACACATATTTATTGCAGTTACAAAGCAATTTGATCGAAGTCACTTTAGATCGAAGTCATTTTAGATCGAAGTCACTTTATATGGGGGAATCTTTTATTTATTATTTATTAACTTACAAATAAATGAGATTATTTCTTTATTACATAATTTATTAAATCATTTTGTAAAAAGTGTAACATTTTCTATTTTGTTTTATTGCTAATAGTTCAATTATTCAATTAAAAATACTGTTATTTTTTAGACTGTAGTCAGTGTGAGTTTGGGTAGTTTTTTTTTGTTTTTTTTTTTTTTTAATTGCGATACTGTATTTGTTTTGGGAGCATCGTAGAACATAGTGTGAATCGGGTAGTTTTTATTGTACTGCTCCCATCACTAGTCCGTCCAATGTTAATCCCCTAATATCTGTTGTTAAAATTAATGCATAAGGTTTCGATTGAAAAATGGAAGGAAAAATTCTGCGACCTGGATTCGAACCAGGAACCTCGATTATCATGGCCGACGCCTCTACCAATGGGGCTATCGCAGACACCTGGATAGCCAAGCTGTCTCAAGGTGTCTTAAAGTCAACCAAGTTGTCACGGTTGAAAGCCCAATGGGAGGCAGGCTCCTGGCTCTCAGATCGAGAATTTCTCCTATCCAAACCATCAGAAAGTTTGATGAACTCAAAGATAATAATAATAATTATAAACTGGAGATTGTCTCCAAACACAGGTAATAATTTTTCGATTGAAAAATGGAAGGAAAAATTCTGCAATCTGGAAGAAGCTTCATATCAGCGTAAGAAGAAGAAGAAGTTGATACTGGTATCCAATCCAAAAATAAAAGTTTGGAGAAAGCCCCTTATCGTTTTGTTTATTTTTGAGAGCAACTGAAATTCAACTCATTCTGTCGGCGATATCTTTCTCAATTTTCAAGATATTTGCTTGGGCTTTTTATAAGAGTAGCTCTATACATTTGGCTAATAAATTATGCAAAAGACAATTTGGTAACTCATGCGCATGCGCAGTTAAACATTATTTAGTAAAAATGCTCATAGTTCATCAAATATTTATTATTTTTCTATTTTGATTGCAGGGTGTTGTCTGTACTGTAGTTTGTCAAGTTTCCTGTAAATGGCATTGCATTGGGTTGAAAATCTTGCGTGTTATAAACAAAAAACTTACGAAAGCATTTCAACCTCTTAAAAGAAACCTTTATATCTCCATGAATATACGTGCTATTCTCATATAAATGAACACAGAAAAGTAAAACAAGCCTCTTAAGCATATGCTACAGCTACAATGCATTTCAAGCATTATTTCTTACAGGGTGATTCCAAACATTATTTTTTTGGTTCACTTCTTTGCTGGTCCCCTATTTGCCTTCGGGAGAAAACCTTCGCTGAAATATATGAAGTGTAACATCCTTTTTACACCCCTGAAATTTCAGGATAATTCATCAAGTATTTTTCTAGATGTTCGACAAAATGTCTAAAATCGAAAGTGTCCAATTACTTTCTTCCAATCAGTGTATTAATAAACCATTGTATTGTAAAATGGACGTTATAGAATTATAACTATACACTATACAACGTGCGTAAAACAATAAATAAATATATATATATTTAGTAAGGTAAATACATGGTTACAAAATAGAGGGTGTCCAAAATGTCTGGTAACATGGCAGATAACTCAAAGCTGCCAGGTAGGCAAGATCTGATGAGTGTGGTTTATAGGTAATAGGGGGATGGGGAATCCATTGCTGCACTCAAATTTGACTTTGACCCCCATACTTAAGGTCATCCATTTCCTAACTCGAAAACTATTAAAGATAGAGAAAAATTTCCGATTACTACCCTGTAGAGCAACACCACATTAGTCTAAAAACAATTTTTAATCACACCCTTCCCCTTGAAAGATTTTGAGGAAATGGGCGAGAAAGAGTCACTCGAGGTCACGCTGGCTAAGGTTTCTAACACATTTGAATTGCAGTGAACCATAAATTGCAACCTGGCCAGCCCAACCTGACCTTAAGTGACTCTTCTTTGCCCATTTTCTCAAAATCTTTCAAGGGGAAGGGTGTGATTAAAAATTGTTTTTAGACTAATGTGGTGTTGCTCTACAGGGTAGCAATAGAAAATTTTTCTCTATCTTTAATAGTTTTCGAGTTAGGAAATGGGTGACCTTAAATTTGGGGGTCAAAGTCAAATTTGAGTGCAGCAATGAATTCCCCACCCCCCTATTACCTATTGCATACACATTATTAAGAAACCATAGCCAATTCAGCCTTTTCTTAAGTCATATTCGTGTTAGGTACATTGAATTGATTAGGAAATGATTATTTTCATCTCGGGAGCATGAACTTCATGAAATTTTGTTGCCCAGTATATAATCTGTGAGTGTGCCTGTACAGAAACTTTTTCATCAACTGATATAAGGTGTGTTCAAATGAAAGTCGTTTGAGTCAAGTAGAGGAATTAAGAAAAAGGCAGAGAATAGGAAACACAAGCAAAACAGAAAGAGTAATATGTAATGAACACGTGTTCTCAAAAGAAGTTACCCATCCACCAGGAAATTCTGTCAGCGAAAAAAGATGTGGGTTGCTGTTTAAACCAGTCTGTAACTGCTTCCTCCACCTCTCCTCTTCGGTGTTGAATCATTGCCCCTCGAAGAATTTCTTCAACAGCCAGGAGATAAAGTCACAAGGGGACAAAAACAGGCTGTTCTAGAACTCCCATTTCTTTTTGGTTAGTGTCCAAACAACAACTTTTGCAATGTACAGGCGTGCATTATCTTGGAGAACAGAGCATTCCAGAAAGAAAGCATGCTGGATCACTTGTTTTTGATAGCAATCTTTTTTCGCAGATGTAATTTCCAGTCTTCCCAAATAGTGGGAGATGTGCCTTGCTGCTATAAATGACTTCTTTCAAGAAACGTGTGTACTATACTGTTCCTTAAATACTACTCTTCCTATTTTCTTGGCCTCTTCTTATAACACCTACTTGACTCGAACAGGTTTCCTTTGAAGACACCTCTTAAAAATTAATGATTAGTGACTATTCAAAAAACTAAAAGTTGATTATGCCAAATTTTTATTTGCTCAGAAGAGTTTCACTTCTTGTTTAAACTATTTCTTTCAGGGAGTTATAATTATACTTCTACTAGCTGAAGTACCCGGTGTCGCTCGGAGAAAAATATAGCTTTTTCATATTTATGTATAGAGAAAATAAAAGATACACTGTATTCCCGCACACAAGACTTGCAGTTATTGTTGATGCTGCTTCACGGAACAATCGCAAAAGTCTTCATTAAACAAAGCAAACAACGACATCACAATTTTAATGCTAGAAAAAATCTCAATCAGATAAAAAATAAAAGTTACACTATGTTCCCTCGCAAAGACTTGCAAAAGTCTTCATTAAACAAAGCAAACGTCACAATTTTTTAATGTGGACAAAAAAAACCATTCAGCTCAAGGTAAATTGAATTTTAAAAATAAACTACAATGGAAAGGATGAAAGAAAAAATAAAATCCTTTTTTAGTGAGCACCTAGAAGCCAAGAGAAATATACTTGCCAAATTTCAAGTTTGTAGGCTTCATAGTTCTGAAGATTTCGTGATGAATGAATTAGTGAGTGTACATTTTCCCCTCTCTCTCTTTTATACTGTGTCTCAAAAGTCGAGTGCCAAATGGATTAATGGGTTGCTTTGATTTTGTAGGTGAAATAGTGAAGTAGAGGAATAATGCTGACACCGGAAAAACGTGTAGATACTTCTTTGCGGAGATCACCACAGAACATCTCGAGAAGCTGCAGACAAACTTTATCACCAGCACCCTGATATTCCCAAGCCCACCAGCTATATTTTTACATGTGACAAAAGAAAATTCTAATCGTAAGAGACATTGTCTTCGAGTGTATGGTGCACATTTTGAATATGAATGATAAGCTTGCGAAACCGTGTCAACATAAAGCCAACATTCATAAACTTTTCATACGGCACGCGACTTTTGAGACACATGGTATAATAGTATAGATATAATTGTATATTTACATAAACCACATCTCTGATTTATTATTTAAATTTACCTCTGCGTTTATGTTCTATTTTTTTAAGTGCTTCATATAAAACTTTTTTTTTTTTAATCTATAATAATTATAAGATATCGAATGAAAAAGGTAATAAACGTAAATTTTAATACAAGACATAAAAGCTTGCAAGCAAAAGGGTTTTGAGATATTGATTAAAGTTTATTTTAACACATTACTGGTTCATAATTTTTTTTTCTTCCCTTTTATAAATGTAGATAATAAAGATGTCTATATTAGAAAGAGTGGGTTAGAAAACTTAATTAAAACTATGTCAAGAAATTGTTGTACTGTCTTTAGATATTACAGATTATCAGAACTTATTTTTTCTTTATTTAATAGTGTACGACTGATTACAAGGAATAAAACATTTCAAGAATTTTCAATGAGATCATTATCAACGTAGACTAAAAAAGAAATGGAATAGGCAATTAATGGTAAGGGGGAAAAAATAGATTGTGTTATTTTTATGAATAGTTGATTACCTTAAACTTCATTAACTTATGAATGCAATGGAGTCTATGCATGAATTTTAAATTTGCTAAAATTTCATAAAAAATGAAAGAAACAGTTTCAATAATCATGTATTAGAGTGTAAAAATTTTGTGAAATGGCTTTCATACATAAAAAAAAACAACATTTTAATAGCTCAGTTTTATCATTTGATCGTGATGTCATAACTTGGAAAACCGAGTTATGAAAAAGGCTGAGCATTTTTTCCAACAAAGAAAAAACACTGATTATTAAAATCAAAATGAAGACCATGAAAGTTGGATTGTTTTTCATATCCCGATGATGTGATTTTTCAATTCTGCCAGGTCTGTCTTTCTTGTTGGTCTTGTCAATGAACAAGGCCAAGATTAGCCTTTAACAAGCTTGCAGCAGAAAAATTTGCACTTATTCCTGTTACTAGCAGTGGATTTCATGATGAAAATGGTCTAACTAGAATTATTACATGTTGGGTAAGCTATCCAGCAGTTGCCACTCGCCCAGTTGTTGCCACTTTTTAACAAAAACATTACATTTCTATAAAACGTGACGTGCGATAGAAACAAAAATGTTTGTATACATTATTCCATCTATTGTAAATGCAATCTACTATTCAATTACCAACTAGCCGCTTATGTTTTATTTTTATGTAGATTTAAAAATAGTGCTTCCCGATCAGTCATGCAGTCTTAAACAAACTGTTAAGAAAGTGGTTTTCATAAAAGACACAAATTAAGTGAATTTATTGTTATATTATCATGTATTATTTATTATATGATAGTGTTCAGTAAGTAGTGAGGTAACATAATTCATGAAAGAAAAAAATATTACGTAGAATTATTTATAAATAAGTGAGGGTGGGAACAACTGGCAATGAAAAAGTGTTTTTTTCCTATAGTTGCCACTCTAGTTTCATGTTAAAAATAAATATAATTTGATGGAATAAAATTTGTTTATGTTTGGAAATAGCACTGTGGAGGAAGATCACTTGCTATGAGCATTAAGGAAAAATGAAACTGAAGACTGATGAAGAAATGTTTTTCATTTCAAGCCTAAATATTCTTTATGCCTAAATCTGTTGTTATATGAATAAAACCTTAATCTAACTTTACCTAAATTTTCTTATTAAGATTAAAAATTTTTATGATACGTTGTGATGTACATGAAATATTGTTATAGGGTAAACTGCCCAGTGTTTCCACTTTTTGATGAAAACATTACATTTCTATGAAACATGACATATAAGGGCAATAATGTTTGTATATATTAGTTCCATCTATTGTTAATGCGGCCTATTATTCAATTACCAACTAGCAGCTGACGATGTTTTTATGTAGATTTAAAAACTGCTTCATGATCAGTTGCTCTGTCTTAAGCAAACTGTTAAGAAAGTACCTTTTCTAAAAAGACGCAAAAGAGTCTGAGTAGGATGAGGACTAAAGCAATATTTTTTTGAAATTTTCCGTGTGAGAACAATCACAAGATGACGTGATAAAAGCAGAGAACTTTGTTGACGACAATCAGTCGACTTTCAAAATGGCCGTGCCAAAATTAAATGTGCAAAAATTATTATATGATATTATTCAATAAAATGTGAGGTAACATATGAGGCAGAGTCAAATGAAAACCGGAAAACTGCTGTAGAAAATTGAAAGCCACTCCCATTGAAATCAGATCTGGCACGCATGCGCATGGACTCTCCCACCATCAATTGGCGTTGGTCCCGCATCCCCATATATAATTTTTTAACTGTTTTATCAAATAATTATAGTACGTGAGGACCTAATTATTGTAATTCTTCTTATTTTGATTATTTTTAAAGGTTGATATTAATGAGGTATTTAATAAATTATTATATGTTTAGCATAATTATGTGATTAATTTAGAATTAATAGAAGTTTCTTAAAATAATTTTTTATTTTATTTATTTAGCCTTTATACATTTGTATTTTATATTTTTATTACTAATTTTTTTTATTTTATTTATTAATTTATTTATTTTATTACGATTTACTATTTATTTTATCTATATAATTTTATTTTATTTTTAAAATATTTTAATTTTATTCTTGTTTTTATATTTAACTATCTTATCCTTTATTTTATTTTAATTGTTTTATTTTATTTATTATACTTCAATTTTATTATATTAATTTTTTCCAGATTTAATTTGTGTACTTATTTTACTTTATTTACTTAACTCATCTTGTCATTAAGATTTTGTTCGAAATCGATCATGAAATGAAAACGATTTCAGCGTATTTTGTGAATCACCAGCAACTATTTAGAAGACAGTGTGCACGCAAATATAGCGTGAACAATTTTTTCCTCGAGCAACTATTTCATTGCCCGACTTTTTAATCGATAGTGTGTGCGTACCCATAAGGACTCCTTAGGTGGCCACAAGTTCGCAACTGACATGGAGGTGAAACAGGCAGTGCATGAGTGGTTGCACAGGCAGCCAAAAGATTTTTTTTACCCTATTTAGGTGGGCAGTTTACCCTATTTACGTATTTTAAAGCATTTTTATGTAAGTGATATATAAATTTAAACATGCATTTCATTCTCCAAAAATTTCACTTTATTATACAGTAAAATCCTGTTACAACATACTTCAAGGGAACTGGAAATTTGTACATTTTTCTGAAATTTGGGGGGGGGGGGGGGGCGGGCTTGTGAACAATGCATATATGCATAGAAAAACATAAGAATACATGAGGTGTAGCATTTTATTTTATTCAATACAAATATAGAATGCAGTTGATTAATTTTTAAAAAAAATCTGTAATGACTGACTGCTTTCTTTCCATAACTGACCAACCAAAGAAATGTGAACTTGGCTTAATTAGCCCATTGGCTTAAGTGATGATGTATCGTTTCCTTTTGATGCATTGCCATTTGCAATTTTCGCATGGGCTGTATTGACCAATCAGAGCAAGACATTCGAATGATGTACGTTATAATGAAGTGATAATTTAACCAAGGGAATGTAAAATTAGTATGTTATTCTAAAATGTACGTTAATGTGAGGTAGGTTAAACTGCAACTTTTTAGCATTAAAATACCTAGATTTTGGCTGGGGATTTTAAATTTGTACATTATTTTGAAATGTACATTAAAGTGAGGTACGTTATAACAGGATTTTACTGTAATTGTTTGATCAAAACTAAAACCAAATAAAAACATTATTGTTTGGGAAACCAAAGAAGCCAAGTCCCAGAAACGGACCCAAGAGAGGGCCAAAGCCCAAAGGAATCAAATGTAAGGAAGGGGAAAACTACGTACTCGTGGGAGCATTGGTGCTTGGATGTAGGAGTTTCCTTACTATCTGACAAGTTTTTAAGATTGTGGTTTTCTGTAAGGTTTTGTTTAAGTGTGGGTTTAAATTGTGTGTGACAGGCTTTTGTGTAATGAGTGTGGAATAACCCCAGTTGAAAAAGAACGATAGGAACAATGTGTTCTCTGGTACTCTTTTTTAGTTTTTATAGTTTTATTTCGTGTGCAGGATCCGTATATTTAGTGATTTTGTCAGTGTATGTCTCTTGTAAATTGTGTGTATTGGGGATGGATATATCAATTTTGTAGATTTTGTTTTGCTTATCTACTAGTGTAATGTCTGGTCTGTTATGAGGGATGGTTTTGTCTCTGGTTATAGCTCTGTCAAACTATAGTTTGTGTGTGATGTTCTCTAAGACAGTGTCTGGGATATATTTATAGTATAGAATGTGGATGTCCCAACTTATGTATCTTAGCTAGATGTTGATGTACGATGTTGGCTACCTGGATACGTCTATGTAAATATTTTGTTTGCATGAGTATTTTGCAACTGGATATGATGTGTCGGATTTTTTGCTCTGCGATATCACTTTTACTGCACACCCCAATAGTCGAATCTGATGTTTTCTATAGCTTTTAGTGTTAATAACCAGGTCTGTATGGTAATCATGGTTCCTTCAATTTCCCCAAAGTGACTCCCTGCACTCAACCGAAAGTTCGACGCTTTTTTATCGACATGTGGCTGGTTGAGTTCAGAAGGATATCTACTGTGGAATTGTTTTCCTAGCCACAACTGAAGTATAGTGCATGTTGTAGCAATGTTATGGGTGTTTCTGCATGCTGTTCAGATTCAAAGGGGTGTACTCTGTATCAGCCATGCAGATTGCTTTGTGTAAATGTGATTATGTTGTTTAGGGTAAAACAATTCTCTGAGTGAATAAGTCTCTTTCTGGTGTAGATCTATTAAATCAGTAAGACTTCTGCCTCCCTCTGAACGAGGCTGGGCAAGTCATTCAATAGCAGTGTTGGATGTTTTTTTCTGTGCTTTTTAAGCAGTTTACATTTTTTTTTTTTTTTTAAGTCCCTCAAGACCTGTATGTGTCCACTGTATGATTCCAAAGAATAGGAGAGTTTTGGGGTGGCTAAATCTTGATGGCCTTGTTTAAATTTTGGGAATTTAAGTATGTTTTCAGTATTGCCTCTAGCCTAAGTAGATATTATTTAATGAGTGTGTTCTTTATGTGTTTGTGCTCCAGAAGCTTGGCTTGTTTAAATCCTAGATATTTATAAAAATTCATTGTTTTCCACAGCAGCAATGTGACCTGGTTCTTCCAATCTGAAGCCCCCTTTCTCTCACAAGGGATCCCCACATAGCCCTTTTTTTTTGCGTGCGAGCACACCGTGGAAGCGATAGCGTTGCGCGGCAGCGGAATGCTTCGGAAGTGCGCGGAGTTCAACAAACATGGTGGTAACAAGGAAAAGCAGACTCGTTAGCAGCGGTCGCCAAAGAATTGCAGTTAGAGCACTGTTATTAAACATAAAATCTTAATTTTGCTGTAGACTTATTCGTCTGGATATAATATATAAGATGAGGTAAGCATCCATGAATACTATTTTTATTAAAAATTATAAAGCACCGCAATACAAGCCCCCTCACCAACGCAACGTATTACTCGACGTTGCACACGAAGCCAGCCTCTTGTTTGATTACCGAATTACTTAATAAAATTACAGGTAAATAATAAATTAAGGAAATGGTTATTAATTACTCTACACACTTTTTACTGGAAGGTAATTAGCTAATTGTAATAATCTATTTTTAAAAACTAAGTTTGTTTAGAAACTTGAGAAGCCATTCAATTGCCATCTGTTGCTGTATACTTCCATTGATTTCATGTGAAGTGGATTCGTGCTTATTGCTGAGTAGTGGAAGAAAGAAGTTCCGTTCAGCGCATTAATACACACAGACCGCTTTAACAATGGAGGAGTCCTTGTATGACTATACGTGCTCAAATTTTTCCGTTTTCGTGGTTTATTTTGAAAGAAACAAAATTCTGCACTCTCTTATTTTGCAAGCATCTATTGTAGCTTCAATTGAATAACATATTTCAGTTTGGTGGAAATCTATGACATACATGTTCGAGGGATTCCCTTGTCAGTACTTCATTTTCACTGTGAATGGTTTTGCATTTATCCAACCCAAATTGCATGTGTGCAATAACAAGTAACTGGTGCAATTACACACCAGAGGCATAGATTTTCATGTCATTCACGTAGAGTAAGTGTGAAAGCGTGAAGTGGCAGCTTTTTATCGTGTTTAATTGTGTAGCCGTAAGTTGTGTTGTTGAATCTGTTTGAACATGCATTTAATGGAAGACAAAACCAGGGTGAGCGCAATGAGTCACCCTGTAAAATTTCCTGATTTATCTGTAATATGTCAGTTGTTATGGTTTCCTTGTTGTGTGTGAGGTATACTGTAGTTCTTCAATCCAGCATTGTACTTACTGAAAATGTGGTAAGTGTGAATCTGCTATGAACAGATGAAGAGGGGGGGGGGGAGCTCTCTTGTGTGTATAATATAATCGTAGTGTGTATAAAAGCCATGAGTATGGGAAACTATCAAAGGCCTTTTTGTAATCTATGTAGGCTGCATGGAGGTGTCAATATTTAGCCGTAGGACCACAACGTCTATCAGGAGTTGCTCCTTACAGCCTATGTGATTTCTACAGCATCCCTTTTGTTGCTCAGTGTGTATGTTGTGTATAGATTTTGTTTGCAATACAGGAAATTATTACTTTGTAAAGTGTAGGCAGGCATGTGATAGGTCTATATTGTATTGTAGTGTGGTGTGACTTTGATACCATGTACGTTATTCGTTGTGTGCGGAAGTGTGGCAATGTTTGTGGTGTTTGCGAATTGTTGGTAATCTGTTTTGCACGGATCAGATGCACACAGGTGAAGTGCTTATATCAGAAATTCTGATTCTTCTCTACACCTCAGCCTTCAATTGTGAGCCTTCCAATTATTTCACTTTATTATTATTATTGGAAAGCTCACTTGGGAATTAAGCTACATCAGGCACAGCTAGTCACTGGATGGGTGACCATCCATATTAGACAATCTTCACCCCCCCAGGCTGCTGTGACCATCATACAGCAGTCGTGAATCCAGATGGACGTATTGGATCCCAATTCATAAATATAAATTATTTTTATCATCATCTTTTTTTTTTTTGTGGTTTGTTTACTCGTCTCTTTCTCTTTCTTTTCTATTATTGATTTTACAAGATTTTATCCGCACGCAGTTTGCACAGTAATTAGTTTAAAACTAAATTAATATTGTTGCAAAGCTCGCAAGTTTCAAATTCAATTCATATTATTGCAAAGCTTGCACACGTTCTCTTTTATTTATAGTTTGATAAAAATTGTTGCTCAGACAACAATGATCAGGTGACTTTTCAGTTTCGGTGCGTGCTTCAAGCCAGCGCCAACAATGCTTAAGACTGCAACAAAATTGCAAAGCTGTTTCCGTGATGAACTCCTTTATTTATAGTTTAATTTTTTTTTCTTTTATATGTGTTTTCGTCAACTTGGGGACAACGTTGGGCTTTTTCCCTCTGGTTCATCTGAAGGGGTTCCTCCCCGTTATTGCTTTATTATTATAATAATTATTATTAAGTTATACGTTATTACTATATCACATGAGGACACGTACAAGGCATCTCACCTGGTTACCAATGCAAGTATAAGTGGATGCTATTATTTTTAACACCTACATATTTTTCAATTCACTATTTCAATTTTGAAATGATCTTGGCAAACAAAATTGATGATGACAGAAAACTCATCTTCAGAGCTTAGGATTGTGTTAACTAATTTGTGATGTTACATAAAGTGATTGCGTAGCCAACTTACAAAAATTAATTATAAAAAAATGGCAAGGATTCGAGAAGCTAAACTTTTTGTGCGTTATCTAAGAGACATATTCTTTAATTTGATAATTTTTAAAAAAGAATCATGCATAGACCCTATTCAAATAAATGAACAAAGAAAGCTGAAACTATTCCATTTAAATGTGCATTTAAATTATGTTTTAATAATTTAAATGCATCTTTAAACAAAATTTCGTTTGTTTTATTGCAGTTTTAAAGTTCTTAAGGCTTTATTAATGTGCTTTTTGGCATCTGCGTGGGCTGCTTCAAAGTAATGCACAGCATATTTTTTTAAATTCAATTTTATTCTATGGTTTTGCTATTTTATATGGTATGCTGAGACATATTTTCAGAATGAAATGTAACTTCTCCACCCCTTTCAAATGACTTATGCCATCTTGGAAAAGGGTCTCTATGCCCTCACAGTAAAACTCTGGACTGGCACAGTCATGAGAGAGACATCATCTTCAGATCTCACTCCATAAAGATGTCATTCAAGTTTACCAATGAGACGGAAATGAGCACATGTCAGAACAGGTCTGTAATGTTGTCGAGCCAAGTTTTGTGATCTCGTCATTGGTTTTTGGTTTGATGATGTTTGTGATATTTCTCTTCATATCTCCTTGGCATGATCACCAACTTGCGGTATTGGCTGGTGTGATCACACAAAGTCAAAGAGAGGTTATCAATAATTAATGAGGACTCTAAGCCGTTAGTTCAAATCAAATCCTATAATTCCCATTCATATAGTAAATAATTATGATAATCGCTACTGCATACAGCGACACTCTATCACCTTATTCTCCTTTGAGGTCAGATATCCCAACAAAGAAACAAATCCCTTGTACTGTACTATTATTCAGATGCTTTATATTATTTGTGCCATATCATATAGTGGTCCTTGAATTTCCTATCAATTAAACATTTCACCCCCTTTGTAATTTCTCATCAAAAAAAATCTCTCAAAATGATCTCCAATCAGTCACCAAACAAACTTTAATAAATTAAATAAATATCCTTTATTCAAATTTTCAAACAAAATAACTTTAAAGAAAAGAGGAAATAGTTAGTACAGGAATTAAAAATAATGACTATAAAAAGTTACAACAATTTCAAGGCTGGTGATTGCTTTCGAATAATAAAAGAGAAATATATCTAATCTTATCATTTAAAGAATGCCCTGCCCAGTCTTTACATGTTATTACTCAAGTTCTCTTACAACACTAAGGTATTTCACTACATACGTAATCTCTCATGCGTGGGCCCAACGAATATTTTAAAAGTACTTAATCTTGCTCACATATTCTGGTTGTCTTCTTAAACGTTGTTTCTCTACTTTATATAACACTTATGTGCCAAAGTAAGCGTATTCTATGACACCGTGATGACACTGTTGTGGGATGTAGTTGTACCCGATAGTGGCTTGGAGCTCAGGCTCAGTCAATTTTGGTCTGACCCTCAGACTTCAACTGCCCATTGTCCGCTTATCCGCTAGGTTGTCGTTGTTGATGCTGCTGTTGCCATTCACAGGATGGGTATGTTCTTCTGCTGTCCACGCTTATGACTGATTCACTTTTAGCTCACTCAAGCCTATGATTTCTAAGCCTGTGAGCTTTTCGTGAAACGATCCCTCGATGTCCAATGCTCTGTCCGTTTTAATGTCACTCATTAATTTTAATTGTCACTGTTCTGTTCGTTCATAATCGCCATGTGTCTCTCAATGGGTCGTCCCCCCTGACTACAGTTTTAGTTCCTCTTTTCAGAAGGACACCTGATGCTTCCCATTTGCATGAAAGAGGATTTTGAGTGATACATTTACTCACTCATTTTCCACCAGAGGAGACACCCTATTGTTGTCTATATTGTATTGTTGTCTATTCCTGAGCTACTTATATCTCTCTAAGATCCATCTCAGTCTGCTCATGAAAAGTCCACGCTTTTTATTCTTATACATTCTCTTTGTCAGTGTTGCATGATGTAACTCCACCAGTTCCCTCTATGTCTCAAGCACAGCTCTATTTCATCTCCCATCATCACAATTCTTAAAAGAAGGTCACTTCCACCATTCTCCTACAGTATTAACAATTCTATGCACACACTTTTTTAAGCTTCTTTGTGGGCATCTGTCAAAATCCTCAGAACTCATTTGACACATACCTCTTGCAATTCCAACTCTTTCAACATTTTATATACACTTAATAGTCATATTTCCAATAGGAGTGACATGTTTGCACAATCACACATTTACAGTGAATCCCAAAAATATACATAAATCTAATAATTCGGTCAGAAAAAAATTTATTGATGAATGAGGTACAGCATGTAATAAATCCTCATTGAACGTTCACGAGTTATTCTTTAAAAATTTATTAATTTATAATTTTCTTAATCAATTTTTTATTAGATCTATAACATTCTTATGAACGTCCCACCAGAATGTCGTTTGCTTTTTTAAAGAAATACTGCAAAATTTTATTAACTTTTCTCAAAGAGAGACAAAATTTCTGTCCCATTAATATAATTAAGCAAAAAATACTTTCAGAAAAAAAATGAACATTGATGATCTTTTATTTTTTAATACTTTAACAGACCATCATTAGATTTAATTACATCAAAAACACGATTCGGAATACTTTTAATTAATGTATGAATGACTGTACTGTGGTGTAGGATCTATGTCATATCAACTGTCAACGATCTGCATTTTTGAGTTCTTCACAGCTACTAAACTGTCTCCGCTGGGCATAAACATCTCCCCATACATCACAGCCCTATTCACTACATTTTGATTTCATGTTTTATTACATTTTTGATATGGCTACATTACAAAAGAGGGTGCACAATGATCTTACATTGGATCAGAAGCTATCAATTCTTGATGCTGTAGAGGAAAGCTATTACAAACAATTATATTCGTTCTTGTAAACAAACTTCAATAACCTAGTATTTATCTGAAATAAATGAATGGTGATAATTTTTAACAATCTTGTCTGAGCTTTATTCATAACAATGCATAATCAGGGTTTTCTTTCATTATCAGATACCATGAACATGAAGTTCGTAAAAACAAGGTTCGAATGTATGCAAAGTTTAGTAAACAATTGTTTCAATTGCCTGTATCATATTTCTGTTTCCTGAAACAAAACATTGCAAATGTGACAATGTCTCCATTTCCAGAACTCGTCTGCTGTGACAATACCATTCAGAAATGCATATTCCTCCTGGATTTACTGCTGCAGATATTGTAGAGTGCAAGCCATTCCGTTGCTGGTCTGTTTTGGTGTCAGACTTTTTGGAATCCAATGCAAACAGAATTTGCGGTGTCCAAGCTTCTCGTGTACCATATCCCATGCAAATCCATAGGATATGTGAAATGTTTCAACCACTTCTTTCAAGGAAATGCTACAGTTTTCTCTGATTATGTTGTTGATGTTCTTGATAATGGCTGGTGTTGACGAAAAACCAGGCCGCCCAGAATGCTGTTTATCAGCAAGGCTAACTCTTTCTTTCTGAAACATTTTACACCATTTGCACACATTGGAACAGACTACACAGTCGGCACCATAAACTTCAACCAAACATTTTCTCATGAATTTTGGTGAGTTTCTTACCTTTTGGGAAAGAAATTTTATAGCAGCTTGCTGGTCTTCCACTGTAGACGATATGATAGCAGCAGCCATTTTTTAAATGACAGGTAATACTTAGTGCGCTTGCGCAGGAACAATTCTGGTTAAGCAATGTCTGTGCATGAGCATTGTCATAACAATAAATTATGACGAGCACCCCTTCAAGGCACACGCATGGTTCGCTCCAACAATGATTACACATTGCAAAATTTGCATAACAGGCTGAGAAAGCTTTAAAGCTCGTGCATCAAACGGCAGGTGCACGAGCCTCAAGATGGGTAATCGTCCTTATTTAACAGACATCCAAAAAGGGATGATAATAGGCTATCGCAGCTAGGGTGGCACCATCTCCGAAACGGCACGATTTGTGAACTGTTCACGGTCCGCTGTGGTGAAGGTGTACAAAGAGTAGACAGCAGGGACAGAAATCGCGTCCTAGCGCCATCACTGTAAAGGGTAACGAGCCATCGACCAACGGAGTGAGCAGCGCCTACGACAACTCGTAAAAGGTGACAGGAGAGCATCAGATTCAACAGATTCAACAGTGGTGCCAACAGACGTGTATCCGACATTACCGTTAAACGCACCCTGCTACGGATGGACCTGAACAGTCGATGCATGGTTGCTGTAACCATGTTGACCCAGGGGTCATCGTAAACGACGCCTAAACTTTGCACATGAGAACCGCCATTGGACTACAGACGAGTGGGCTAAGGTCGCCTTTTCCGGCGAGTCAAGGTTTTTGCTCCAGAAGATTGATAAGCGATGGCGAGTGCGTCGTGAACACCATGAAAAGAGACTGCAGGAGGCTATTGTGGGCCGGAAACAGGGGTGTAATGTGTATGTGTGGGGGATCTTCTGTTGGGAGCAGTTAGGTCCACTGATTCGTCTAGAGGGCAATTTGAATGCCTGTGGCTATCTGTCAATGGTAGCGGACCAGGTGCACCCGTACATGCTCACGATGTTCCCCCAATGTGATGGTGTGTTCCACGAGGGACAATGCACCCTGCCACAAGGCACATCTCCTTCTGGATTGGTTCAAGGAACACTCTACTAACTTTCGAGTGCTGCCTTGGCCCGCTAATTCGCCGGACATCAATCTAATCGAACATCTGTGGGAGCACCTTGATTGCCATGTACGGCAGCTGGACCTATGACTCTCGAAGCCCTGTGGACAGCGCTTCAAACGGAATGGACTGCCATACCATCGGACACATACTGCGTACTTCTTGCGTCCATGCCACGACGCCTAGCAGCAGTTATAGCGGCGAAGGGTGGCTACTCCCATTACTAAGCGGGTGGTCATAATTCAGTGATATGACAGTGTATTTAGTCTTTTTTTTTGTTATGTTATTTAATTAACTTTTACACGCGACTATATTTCATCCATTAAAAATAAATGGGGTTACTTTCTGATATCCCCTCGTAGGATGACCACGTTCAACTGGACAATACACCTCGCAGCCTTTTCCCATTTACTCAGACCGCTTCAGCGAAATTAATTGAGATTTCAACATGCTTCATCGGGAACTCAGTCACCCGTTCTCAAATCAAAGGTGCATTTGTGGCATACGATGGAGAGATCCATCTTTTATCCACAGGCACTTGCATTCACTTTAAATAAACTAAGGGTTGTTATTATGTCAATACCTTGGAGAATCCATGCCTAAAACTTTTCATTTTAAACAAGTTCTGAACATAGAATTTACCTTTAACAACCAGTTGTCTTGAACAGAGATCAAATACAGGTACGAAGTATTTTTGCTGGGGCAACTACTTATTGCTAAAAGAACTCCACATGCGATTTTATAAGTTTCCAGATGTACTGTATCTGATGGTGAGAATCGGCACAGGAAAGATATTTTCTGCCACTCAGGGTCCAAATATCCCCTTTGGCTCCTGAAGACACTAGAAAGTATCCAACAATTCACCCATCTAGACTAATTACGGGCTGTATAGTAAATGAGTGCATCCCCTTGTTCTTGGGAGAAAATTCAAACCCAAATGTCTCTCTTTTGGCCTTAAAAGGCAATGTTTGTGTTTCAGCACTTTTAACATCAGTATCAATGACATGTTATGAAAGCCCGCTGTTACAAGTAGAGACATCACCTAAAAAAACCTGCTCCTGAAGATATTTCCACTGACTAGAAAATACAGTAAGCTGTGGCAGAATGAGTCAATCTAATTACGCGAGATCAAGCAGACGACGTTGAAAATAATAGATTTTAGATTTCATTTGTGCCTGAAAAAATGGAAAAAAGGCTTTATTTTATTTGCATGATTTATGTTTATGCAAAAACTTGTTCTACGCGCTTTTACTGCACAAAATTTACTGTGAAGGGAATTTTTAAAATATCTCTTGCAGTGATTTGAACCCGCATCCCTCTACCTAAAATGCCTAATGTTTCCTACTGTGCCACTAAGACCGTTAGAATGACAAATACAGGGAGTCCATAAAAGGTCTGACATATTTTATCTGTGTACTACCAAAAAGCTAATAAAGATAAACGGAAACGGATTTCAATATACATGGCGATTTAAAAAAAAACAGGTTGAGAGGAAAAAAACTAAGTCTCCCAGGACAATAGCTTTTGTAACAATAGGTATTGTTCTGGGACTTACCGTAAATCTTCTACTATAATGCGACCCCTTGTATAATGCGACTCCACTTTTTCGGCCCAAAAAATCAGCAAAAATCCTATCCTCTTGTATTATGCGATCTCCATTTTTGACTCCTCGCGAGAAATACAATGTGCAAAAATATACAGAAAAAAATCTTTATTTTTAAATAACCTGGATCTTAAAAATGTAGAAATGTAAAAATGCATTTAAATGAACTTTCTTGTCTTTGTTCAAAATTGTATGAAGTTTAAATTCACCAAAATTCAATTCATTTTGGGACATTTGCCTCATTAAAACCATTCGAAGTTTATAGCCTTACATTGATAGGAAAAGCTTTCCCACTCACACATCGACTTTATATCAATTTTTTTTAATAAAAAAAACAAGTAATCTTTATTCAGTTTAATATTTTCACTGCATAAGCTTTCTTGTAGGCTTTGGTTCGAGGCAGTTTGCAAGTACAGTATAACGATCTTTGGAAGAAGTTAGTTTCATATTACGACGACGAGAAATTCAAATAAAAAGTGAATTAATGAACTGGAAGTGTCAATGCAATGTAATTAATGTAAAATACACGATAAATTCGTGTGAATATCATCAGCACAGAAGGTAACTTCGTCGAGGCAGTTTGGAATTTTATAGGCCTACATTTCTCACTCGCACATCGATCGAAAAAAAAAAATAAAATAAAAAATAAAAAAAAAACACAGAACTGAACATTTCTTAATGAAAAATCAAGTAAACTTTATTCAGTTTTAACATTTTTCATAACTTGACTGCATAAGCTTTATTGTAGGCTTTGATTCGAAGCAGTTTGGAAGTAGGCCTATTTGAAAGTAGCGATCTTTGGCAGAATTTATTTTTGATGTTGGTGACAAGAAATTCAAATAAAAGGTGAAATAATTTATTGTATACTGAACTGGACACTGTATATGCTGTATAATTAATCTATATCACACGGAATATTCGTTGAGAATTTCATCAGGACAGTAGTTCGAAGCAGTTTGCAAGCAGAGACCATCAGTATTGATGGTCTCTTTGTAAGTAGCGATCTCTGGGAGGAGTTATTTTCGATGTTGGCGACGAGAAATTCGAATAAAAAGTGAATTAATTTATTGTATAATGAGCTGGACACTGCACATGCAATGTAATTAATGTATAACACACGGAAAATTATATGTGAATGTGATCAGCACAGAAAGCAACTACGACAAAAGCAACTGCCTCCACTTCAAGGCAGTTTGGAAGTTTATAGCCCTACATTGATAGGGAAAGCTTTCTCACTCGCACATTGACAAAAAAACACAATAGTACATCAATTTTCTTAATAAAAAAACAAGTAATCTTTATTCAGTTTAACATTTTTCATAACTTGACTGCATAAGCTTTCTTGTAGGCTTTGGTTCGAGGCAGTTTTGAAGTAGGCCTATTTGGAAGTAGCGATCTTTGGGAGGAGTTATTTTTGTATTAAATGTTGGCGACGAGAAATTCAAATGAAAAATGAATTAATTCATTGTATAATGAACTGGACACTGTATAAGCAATATAATTAATGTATATTATAAGGTAATTTCATCAGGATAAAATCCCCTCCGGACAAAACCTCCTCCGGCAGCAGTCGTCGTTGGAGGGCTGATATTTATCCTCTTGTATAATACGACCCAGCAAATTTAGGTGCTCTTTTAGGCCAAAAAAATTCGCATTATAGTAGAAGATTTACAGTAGTTTTTTTTTCTCACGCCAGCTGTTTTTGACTCATCCTATATGAAACTGCAACTGAAAAAGTTTTATTACACCAATTTAGTAAACCCCAATGTGTGCTCCTTGGGTCACACGGAGGATATCCAGCCGATAATCAATGTCTTGCCACGTTCTTTTGAGCAGATCGACATCCACGTTGTTAATAGCAACTGTGATTCGGCGTTTCAAATCCGTAATGTCCTTAACTTTGTGATACACAATAAAACTTTTTCTCTTACGGTTTCATATACTGAAATCCTTTTCTGTTTATCTTTATTTGTTTTTTAGTAATACACAGATAAAATGTGTGAGACTTTTTATGGACACCCATACTTCTTTCTCTGTGTGTCCAATTTCTGAAACTAAAGAATCCATATAGTCATGTGACTGACCTTGTGGGAAAATAAGGACCAATACCTTCATTACAGGCAGCATTTTACCTCATGTCAAGTGTACCCATGACACATTTTGCATTGCTAATGTATAAGAAGTTTGAAAAATTGTACTTTTATTAGAATTAAAATGATAAATAACACTTTTTTTTTTAGATGTTCTTAAATGTAAATTTGCCTTTACTGATTACATTGCTCAACATGTACAAAATATATTTTAACGTGCATTCAATGTGAAAAAGCAAACTGTATTAGAAATTCCATATAGCAAACTGGTCAACAGCCAAAACGCTCACGGAACCAGATGTGTTTCTTATAGTTTTTTAATGCTGATAATAAAAATAAAAACACGCAAATTTTTAAAAATTTTTTAAACACGAATTTTTCTATCACGCAAATTTTTAAAAATCACCATATTAAGTATTGCTAATTTCTATGACTATCTCCTGTTAAATAATTTCAAATATATTTTAAAACTAACTGATATACCCAGTGATATTAGGGCTCTTCATTTGATGAAATTTTGCAATATTTGAATGTGAATGTATAGACAGAAAAAATTTAGTTTCATTATATGCATAGAAAAAGAAAGGAAAAAAAGTAACAAGAAAAAAGGATTGATTGGAATCAAAAGTACCCTAAATGTTGACACAGACTATAAGCTATGACCATTCTACGTTTCATCAAACTCCGTTCAGTAGTTTAAGAGTGTGATGTGTATACAAACAAACAGACAAAAATTCCAAAAATGATCTTAATGCATTCTATCACTTATCCGTCATCCCCCAAATATGTTTTACAAATAGTTATCAGTCAGCGTATACCGTATTTTTTCGAATATTGGCTGCATTCAGTTTAGGCCACAGCCACAAATTTGACGGTGGAAGGAAAAAATAACAGTTTGAAATATTTTCTCGTATATTTGCTTCCTAACTTTTTATACAAAAATTCTGTTACACTTTATACTTTTTGAAAAGGTAAATCGATCGCTGATCAGTAAAAAATTATTGGATAAAAACACGGTGAATTTGAGTTCATGGCTTTAAATTATCCAGCCTTTATTCAATCATTTTCTAATCTTTCAGAACAATAATTAACCAGTCAAATATTTTCATTCATAAATTATTATCGCTTTATTATGTACTCCATGTGTTAAAGTTATTGTCGGCGATTCCTTCAAGCCCACTCTACTCCAAGGTGTTGTGATGTCATAGAATGCTCAATCACGTTATTGGTCGGCAGTTCGTTGATAGAGCCTTGGCCGCTGCCGAAGAGTCACGCTAAACTAAAAATGAGATTACTAAAAATATTTACACAATTCATTAATAAATTTATTAAAGTTTCATAAAGTATATAAAAATAATTTATATAGTTATATAATTAATAAAATTACTATGTAATATACTATGAAATGCTAAAACGAAGTAGTTCGATCTTTATTTTGTTTTATCCAAAATAACCAATAATGATTTTTTAATTTAGAAAAATAAAATGTTTTTCAGGCCGCACTCCTAAAATTTTCAAGTTTTTTGGGTTTAGATCTGCTGCCTATATTCGAAAAAATACGGTATGTTTTTATGCACCATGTATATGCATACACACCAAATCAAAATTTGCAGAACACATAACACAACAAGTTTGGAAAATTAGAAGAAACACTGTCTTCCAAAATCATCATAAACAATCTGAACAAAATAAAAATCTTCGAAAACCTATAACAACACTTACAGATAAAACCTATTTATTAAATAACCAAATCAAATCAGAACATTAAAATTTCTAAATTTAATCCAGCAACAATAACGCCATCTACAACAATATAAAAACGAACAACAACCACCACCAATAATGCACTCACATTAGTGTTTGTAATTAGGTTTCATTTGCAGGTAGTTAGGGGTTTTTTGATTTCATTTTGAAATGTGGGAGTTGGATCTTTAATTAATTTTGTAAAGTTAAATTCAATGATACATTCGTCAATTTTTTGAAAACGGATATCTTTGTATGATTACTGTTCCATTCTGTTTATCCGCTTTTAATGAAGATCACTGAAACACAGTTTTTGATTACTTAATTATTTTCCAAACCCACTTATCCGTTAGGGTCGCAACGGCAGTAGCCCTATAGAGGATCTCCAGCTATCGTGTTCTTCTGCATCAGGCACATGTTTTCCATGGTGATACCCATGCAACTTGAACCTGGATTCTCCATGTAGTCTAGCCACATGGTTCTAGGTCGACCTCTTACCCACCAGCTTGGAAAATAACAACTGCCTAGGAAGAACAGTTGCGGCATCCGTATCACGTGGCCATACCAGTGCAACTGAGATCTCTCAATGCAGAGAACTGGCAGCTCAACACTTAAAGACTCCCTTATTGTGCTGGTGTGCAGTCTATCTAGTAAGATAACACCTGCCACATCTCTCAAATCTTATTTCGGCCGCTTGTACCCGCGATCGCACTCATACGGTCATTATCCAAGACTCATGATCATAGGTGAGAATGAAGACAAAGATTTGAAAACGGAGAGCTTGGCTTTGTTTGGCACCTCACATTTCATTACCATAGATCACTACAGTTCACGTTTGACATAGCTTGCTGCACCGATCTGAGCATTCAATTCTTTATCCTACCGCCCATGACTTGTGAATGCAATCCCGAGGTACTTGAACGTCTCCACCTGTCTCAATGATTCTCTTCAAGAACCAGAACCTCTGTCCTGATACACTGATATTCATCCCAGCCTCTTCATATTTGGCTTCAAATCTCTCTAGAGCATAGAAGAGGTGAAGGTTGGTGCGAGAAGACCCAAGGAGGATAAGGTCGTTAGCACGGAGCCTCTCCACCAAGCAATCGCCCACACAAACACACTCATCGCCTGGGCTGCCCCCGTCTATCCAGTCCATAAAGATAATGAACAAGAGGGTCGACAGTACGCACCCTTAAAGAGTCCAACACCCACTTTTGGACCCCCTTAGGTGGAAGACTGTGTCTCCTGAGGCTTCAGACAGGGAAACTAACTCTCTCTCTGTTCGTTGCATGTGCTCCGGATGCAGTCACAGAGTACCCACCCTTTCTACCTGAACTTGATTCTGCTTTTAGCAGGAGAGAGGAGAAGGAGTGCAGATTCTGTCATCCTAGCGGGAGACTTCAATGCACATGTAGGGGCTGATGACCAAAAGTGGAAAGGCGTGATTGGAAGGAATAGTGACCCTGATTTAAATGCAAATGGGAGGTGCTTGTTGGATCTCTGTTGTAACAATTGACTATCCATCACGAACACTTTCTTCCAGTGCAGGGATTTCCCTAAGTATACCTGGTACAGGAATGCAATGGACCAGAAGTCACTGTTTGATTTTGTCATGGTGTCATCTGAATTATTCCGGTCTGTGTTGGATACTCGTTTGAGTAGAGCGGAAGAACTATCAACTGATCACCATCTTGTTGTCTGCACTTTGCAGTTCTCTGAATCCATCGATATACTAGGTCCTGACAGACTTGGCGCATCAAATGGGAGGCATTGGAGGATAGAGCTGTGAGGAAGACCTTTGCAGATAACATATGAGATCACGCACTTCCTTTGGAAGGGAAGTAAAGCCGTTGGTCCCGTGTAGTCGTTTGCTGGCTGCACGTTAAAGAACCCTCGCGAGGCAAACTTTTCGGCCCCTATAACGCTGTCCTGAAATGACCATGGCAGTTGAAAAGGACGTTAATACCAAACAAATCAAACAAAAAACCATAATCAAAAGAAAGAAAGAAAGAAAGAAAAAGCAACAAGATAGAAGAAAAACGTAATTCCTCAGAATAATAAGTACCCTACATATTGAACCAAACTATAAGCTATAATAATAATATGTTTCATCAAAATCCGTCCAGTGGTTTTGCAGATGGACGGATAGACGAACAGAGGGATATCCAAATAGATAGACGTGGCAAACAGTTAAATGTTCAGCTTTCAACATATTAGTCCCGTTTTGACGAGGATTTCCTTTTGTATGAGGCATCTGGAAGGTCTCAAAGGAGGAAGTAGTCTGCAAGCATGTTAAGGGTCCATTTTCCCTCGTACTGCATCTCCATGGTCAAAATATCCTAGTGGAACCTTTCTCCATGTTTATCACTCATGTCACCAAGGTTGGTAGGAAAAAAGTCCCGGTGGGAATGCATGAAATGAATCTTTATTGATGTATTGCATCCCAATTCATAAAATGTTTGCATAGTTGGTTCCTTGTTATTTCCCAAGAACCCACGTGTTACAACAACCTTCAGAGCTTTCCAGACTATCAGTTCCATTGAGTTCAATGTAGTTTCAAACTCGATATCAGCTGTTAGCCAACCAAGCCGAAATATTTTAATAAGAGTTGTTAAATTGTTACATTTCATATCACTTGAGCACATTTTTTTGCAAGAATACATTCGTAAAATGTGTTAATATATGCAATAATAAAAGAGAATAAGTGAATGGTTCAATACAGTATTGTTGCTATTATTTTCTATGGGAAACTTGTAAAAATTTCAATTCGCTCTATCTCAATAACTGTATCTGCTAGAGAAATTTCCAAGTTATATTCGTAATCAACAGAAAAAAAAACTACCAGAATTACCCATCTTCATTCCATGAACAAAAAAAAAATTATATTTCATTGACTAGCGTTATTAATATTAAAATTCCATATTTATTATTGATTAGCAGAGGCTCTTACCATTCCCTGGGATAATTACAGTTGTAGGTAAACAAAACAACCTCAAGAAGTTATACACTAAACGACCAATTTATTAGAGACACCTCTTATGGAAAATGGATCGGCCTCCCAGTGACACCCAAACAATGGAACAGGCCGAAGCAGTGTATAAAAGAGATGCATTGGATCACAAGTTGCAGTCAGCAGCAGAAGTGGACTGAATATGGGTAAATCCAAGGATTTGACAGACTTTGAATGAGGCATGATCGTTGGAGCCCGACAGGCGCTGTTGAGCATTTTGCAATCTGCGAATCTCCTCGGGTTTTCCCATGCAACAGTGTCAAGGATATTCCGTGAATGGCAGTTATACCAAGAAACAACCTCCAACAAACAACTCCGGATGAAACAGGGCCGTGGATGAACAAGGCCAACGGCAACTGGCACGAATCATCCACAGCAACAGGACGGGAACAGCCCAGTGCAGTTCAATGTGGGAGCACCCCAATCCATTTCGGAGCACATGGTGTGGCACACCTTGCACCGAGCTGGGTTTAACAACAGGTAGCCAGTACAGGTACCGTTGCTGTGACTGCAAAATAGGAAAGCGTGGCTGCTATGGGCACACAGGCATTGCCACTGGACACTGGATGAGTGGAAGATGATCGCCTGGTCCGACGAATCGCGGTTCCTATTACATCATGCGGATGGCAGACTGCACATCTGGTGCAGACAGCACGACGCCATGGACCCATCCTGTAAGCAGACAACCTGGTGGGTAGAGGAGGAGTGCTGGTCTGGGATGTCTTCTCTTGGGACACACTGGGTCTTCTGATATTTGTAGACACATCCCTGAATGCGACACACTATCTGAACATTGTTGCCGATCAGGTGCACCCATTCATGATGACTGTGTTCCCTGGTGGTGACGGACAGTTTCAGCAGGACAAAGCTCCCTGTTACCATGCTCAAATGGTCTTGGACTGGTTCGAGGAACATGACACGGACTTCCACCTGCTTCAGTGGTCAGCTCGGTTGCCTGATCTCAACCAGATCGAGCATTTATGGGATGAAGTGGAGAGAACCATCCGACGCCTTCCCACACTACCGTCTAACCTGCACCAATTACGTGATGCTGTAATGTCAGCCTGGGCTACTATTCGTCCGCAATGGTTTCAACACCTTGTTGAATCCATGCCAGCAAGTATTCAGGCAACTGTCGCTGCAACACGCTATTAGTGGGGTGTCTCTAATAAATTGGTCGTTCAGTGTATAATAACTCAAGTTGGTTTTCAGTAATTCTAAAATTTCCTGCTTTAGACGAAGCTCCATAGGTTCACATGTTTCCAATGTTCGGTTAACTTTTTGCCTTTTAGCTGCAGTGTTTCTTTGACCAATACTCATTATTTTCTTCAGTGGGATTTCGATAGATATGAATTAATATGTATCCTTTGAATGACTATTAAAGAGCACAACAGGAAATTTGATGACTACTGGGTCACTTACCACTTGCTCAGTTTCTCAATAGTCTGCTAACTCCATTATCTCCAGCTACTATTTATTTTTAAAGATTTTCAAGAAAATGTTTAAGTTCTAAGAACTATCAATTATAAGTAAAGCCTGAACAACAGGAATTCTATGCATTGTTACAAATTCAATCTTTGTTTTTCCATAATTTGCAGAGTTGGGATGAAATCTACATTACATGACTTAATGAACAATATTTATATTTCATAACCTTTGTCTTGCTTTGTTGTTCATTAAATATATGAGGATGGATAGGGGAGAAAAAAAAAAGATTACAAGCAGAGGCATTTGATAAGTAATTATTATGAAGAGAATATTTATTCCCAGAGGGGAGACAGATGGCGCTAATTGTCTTACAGCAGTTGTGCGAGTCGGTAGTGTCAGTTCGCAGACGCATCAGAACCATTGAAGTGACAAGACATTTAGAAAAGTGATATCTTCTGGAGGTACGAGCCGTGTTCATTTCTTATGGGCAAAGAATGTGTCTGGATCTCGAATTCTCTAATCAAATCGTGGAAGTTTATGGTGAAAAAGCAATGAGCAGAAGACATGTAGCAAAATGGTGTCTCTTTTTTCCATTGGCCAGAGTGGATAGGGAAACCCACAATAGGGCAGTGAGAAGGCAACTAAGTTCTTCAATGAAAAAATTGATTAAAAATGATCAAACATTCATCTTTATATCAAACACACAAACATTCATCTTTATAAAGGAGAACCTCGTTTTTACGAATTTCAGGGGACCAATAATATTTATTCGTAAAATCCGAATTTCGTAAAAAAACACCCCCCCCCCTCCCAAAAAAAACGTAAATAGGCACTGAATTTTTATTAGGCAGTATTTTTAATACAAATAGGCTTATACACTGATTAAGTATTCGATTTTTGAAAATATTTAAGAATTGTTGTCTGATGCATATTTGAAGTTGTATCATTATTTAAGTAGTTTGAAAATTCAAAAAACTCAAAAATATCGTCTGGTACACATTTAGTTGCATACAGATGGTTTTTTTAGAGTTTCTAAGGAGCTTTTAATTTGTGAGGATGTTGCCTTGAATGTCGTATTTTCCAATTTCTCATCATTGTCATCTTCTTCGCCGCCATCTTTGATGAGATCGCAAATTTCGTTATCGCCTAACGTTGGAGAAGTTAAAACATCCGCATCAATATTAACAAACTCGGAGAATTTAGATTAAAAATTCAGCTTACTTTTCAGGATTTCCCACTCTTAAAATTCGCTATAATCATCTTCGGGTGGGAGTACAAGTTCAGTTTCACTTTCGTTTGCATTACTTATCGCGCCCTCTCTTGGCAACAGCGGAAATTAGTCCAATTAATCATCGATCACGACGGCGATAACATAAGCCAAATGAACAAAATGCAACTAGGCTGCTCAAGCAGAAAAAATTCACTTTTTAAGTAAAATTTTTTACTACCAATTACAACTTCTAACTTCTAAAATACGAATTTCGTCGTAAAAACACTTCGTAAACTTAAAGTTTATTATATGGAAATTAACAGGAGGGGGTCGGGATTTCAGAATTACTTTATAAAATCCGGAATTTCGTAAAATACAAGTTCGTATAAACGAGGTTCTACTGTATATAAAAACTAGCAGAGGCACCCGTCGTTGCCCAAGATAATTACAGTTGTAAGTAAACAGAGCAACTCAAGCAGCTAAATAATATCTCAGATTGGTTTTCAGTAATTCTACAATTCCCTACTGTCAACGAAGCTCCCATTGTTCAGATGTTTCCAATGCCCACATACATTTTTGTCTTCTTTGAGCAATACTCATTCTTTTCTTATGTATGTGACATTTCGATGGATATGAATTAACAGTCAATTCGAAAGATTATTAAAGACCAGAATACAGCGTGCTTGTTAATTTGGAGAGTCATGTTCATGTATGCTTTCTTATCGGTTAGGTCGTAAACTGTCGCCTGATAGCGACTGGCGTCCATAGACACATAAGACACTGAAAGAGGATGGTTAAGTTGCTGTTGTGTCTGGAAGGTTCTACACTGTTCAAGAGTTCCAAACTCACAAATCGTCTGCACATTTGTTAGGGTGCTAGCAGAGGCACCTGGCGTTGCATGGGAAAATAACTTAAATTAGTTTTCTGTGCTCCTACATGTTTCTGCTGTAGAGAAGCTGAGACAATTTTACAGTTTTCCACACCTGAATAACTTTTTGTCTCCAATGACCAATACTCGTTCATTCTTCGATGACATTTCGACATATCGGTTATCGAGTTGATGTATGCTTTGTCATCGATTATGTCGTAAACTGTTGCCCAAGAACATTTATTCAACAGTTTCAAAACACGCTGTTCAAGGGTTCCAAATACACAAATTGTCTGAACCTGTGTTAGGAAACTGAAGGGAGACACGTGTATCATCTCTCCCTATCTATATCGTTCTATTATACTCAATTTCTGCTCATTGTCAATAATTCTATGTTCTATTGTCAAGGCAACTGAACATTATTTTATTGCATCTTCTTGAAAGTATTGTTGCATCATCACTACACCAATGAATATAACGATAACTATCAGGAATTACCGCTAGATGGGGTGGGGGTCAAGGGTTCGGGACTGATTACTCACGGGTGTGTGATTTCTCAATAACTCAACTGTTTATTATTCAAACACATTTATTAATTATATTCATCGCACTATATACACAAGAAATGACTTAATATGTATTCATTAAAATTCCAATATGCAAAAAATGTTTTAACATGTAACCATTAATGTACTAAAATGACTCAGCCTCTTGGGCACCAGCATAGGTTCCTAAATTATCTCAGCAGCGCAATTACTTAATCCCCAATTAATACTGTTAGCCACTAAGAGGGGCCCCCCTCGATCACAAGCTTTACTCTATAACTACAGTAAAATTAATAGCAGTAATTGAGTACTCATTGATCATCAACCAAAACGCACATAAATTGTAATTTACATCAACAGCAAAACTACTCATTAACGAATATGTTTACACACTATTTTTCCCCAGCAACATATGTTGCAAAATCATAGGCATGTAAATTAAACTAGACACTCATCAGTAATATTAATAACCACTTATGCATGGATTCTGAGAATTTTATTTGTGCTTAATGCACAGGTGAACAAGACATGTCACTATAACAAGGGGAGCATGCGCTCCGCTGCACAGCAAACAATCCCATTCCACAATCGGCAGGTGCTTTTTACCAGTCAGTAAATTAACACTAGAATGCGTCACGTGGTCCTTTTATCAGTTGAGAGGGCCACAGTAACCCCGACAGGCACCTCCGTTGCAGTAAATGAGCTATGAGCCAACAATACTCACCTGGTCAGACAGCTATGCTTCGCGGTTACACATTAAGATACATGTGCGTAGCCCAAGCTGCTGAAACCAGGTCTTAGAGCACACTCACTTAGCTGTGAGTTGAATACACGGCCTCTCAAAACCTACAAGTGACAGAATGCCCTTCACCTTTGATTTCTACAAAATGGCTACATAAAATGGTTAGCCTTAATGTATAAAAGAAAATACATCAGAGGACAGGTCACAGTTCAATCCACTACAAGATGATTTTTTAAAGGAAACCCAAGTTCAAAGTCTTGGCAAAGATATTAGACATGCGATGCATTCGCGAACGCCGGTATCACTGTTACACAAGGTCTTGTTCCGTAGGGGTAGCATAAATCGGGTTGGTTATCGCAGATCAGGAATGTCTACTTTAATGTCTGGCACAAAATCTCTATAATGCATAAAAAGGAACAAACTCACCAAATGTAGTCGTCTAATTGAATGGGCACAGTCTCTTGTCGCTGTTCTTTTGTCTGTTCGAGCCACCTTTCATGGTTTTTAGTGCGGAATACATCGAGCAGCAAAACTAGATTAATGTTCTCTTTACTTTAAACCAATTAAACTATTGCACAACTATTATAGCACAGTTGTATACATAATAATCTTAAAACCCATATCGAAAATAGGCAGCTACATCTTCAATCTCATTCATGCCTAAAATCGAAATGTAACGATTGCATGAACACAAACACATGTCCTTCTCACTCCGTGACTCAGCGACAACGAGAAAAAAAACAAAACAAAAACAAAAGATATACATGTATTTAAATTTCTTTTAAGGAAAAATCTCTTCTCCGAAAAAAGCACATGAAGAGCAACAATGCATCATTAGGAGCTTGGCAATTTTTTCTTGGAATTTCATCCGCGAAAACAATGATGGCCCCTGGTGTTCCAACAATCAGGTGCAACAACGATCATCAAAATTAAAACAGCTAACAATAATTAATGATAAATATTAAAAACAACAAGCATTAGAAAGAAATATTTACTATATTCCCAAATAAATATACATAAGTAAACGACGATATGCTAATAAATTAAACCCCAAAAGGAAATAAACAAAAAAAGAACTAACATTAAATAATTTAATAGCAACTTTACAGCAATAACTTTAAATACCCAAAACCAAACAAATAATTAATTTTAAAACGGCCTCCCACTCAGCAAGGAGTAAGCAAATGGTTTCCGCCGAGCCCATTTGACACCCAAAACTGACATGGAATGTCACAGCATCATCACTACATTGATTTTCATAGCAACAATATTTCCCCCGTGTTAATGCGGAAGTATATGGCAACAACAACTTCGACAAAAAACTCTTTTCTTCAGTGGCAGTGGATGTACATGATCTTTTGTGTCTGTGTGCTCTGCAATATGAACAAACTCATGGGGTTATTCCTTACTTGGTAGCATGTTGTTGCAATTCCACTCCTCTGCTCTCGATGTCTTGAAGCAAAACTTGGCCATTCATCAGTTTGAGTTTTCCAACAGTCTTTGTTTCTTCAGTTGACATGATCACCAGTCACTCACAACTTTCTTGCCACAGCAGTGTGCTGGCAAAACTATTACAGCAGAGAGCAAAGAGACCGATTCCTCTGCTGCCTTTACACTCTCTCTCAATAGTCTGCTAACTCTCTGTTATCTCCAGTTGTAGGTAAACAATCTCAAGAATTAATGATAACTCAAAATTGGTTTTCAGTAATTCTACAATTTCCTGCTGTTAGACGAAGCTCTCGTTGTTCACATGTTTCCATCGCTTGGATAACTTTTTGTATTCTCTGACCAATACTCATTAAGACATCCGCCAGGTGGAAAACGAGATCAATGCCCTGATGAATTAACATTTCTTTGGTGGCATTTCGATAGATATGAATATACATGGTTAAGTCCAACAATTAGTATAGAACATAGTATGCTTGTTTATTTGAAGGGTTGAGTTGATGTATGCTTTGTTATCGGTTATGTTTTCAACTGTTGCCCGAGGGAAGGAACTACTTCCTCTATCGCCTTTCCACTGTTGAGATACCAATGGATGTAAGTAGCACATCTGCAGCATGCTTAGAGCCTGGGAAGCAGGTTTGGAATGACAACACCCTTGCAACAGTGCACTAAGCAAATGCAGCAAAGTGTTGTAAAGTTTTTATTTAGTGAAGGTGTAAACCTATAGATATTAATAATTGAATGAGAATTCAGTATGGTGACAGATGTACGGTTCGTGCAATCTACAGTTTTCCAAATTGATGAATACACTCTTTGAAACATTAGAGCTCAGCAACAATAAGAGAGAAATATAAGGTTTGTTATGTATGATGCAGACAGCGCTGGCAAAACATAGCAACACGTTCATTGTTGTTCAGTTGTTTATAAACCAAAATGGCGGTGAGACTTTCATTCAATGAACGTAAGTGGATACTGAAGTGTTATCGGAAAGTGGAGAAGTTGTTGAGATTCAACAACAATGGAGGGTTGAATTTGGCACACCACCACCAGCAAGGCTAACAATAACAAAACTCCGAGACAAGTTTGAAGCCAAAGGAATGGTAAAAGATTTTTGAAAGGTCGGTGCAGAAAAAAAAGAGAAGTTCCACTGATAACGAGAGTGTTGATGCAGTCATGGAGGTTTTTGCACGATCCCCAAAGAAGTCAGTGAGGTAATGCTCTCGTGTAATTGGTATCGCCAAATCCAGTATTCATCGAACTTTCCTCGATCACGCATTCAATCAAGATGGATGGAATGAAGAGGAAGTGCTACGGAGTTCCCGCCTCGAACTCCCCTCTCGACTTCTACCTTTGGGGACTTTAAAGAACATGGTGTATGCCATAAATCCACAAACACTGATGGAATTAAGACATCAGATTGAACATTCCATCAATGATATTCCATTAGCTACAATCCAGTCGGTATGTCGCTCTGTTCGACGATGTTGGGAGTGTATTGTGGCAGAAGGTGGACATTTTGAACAAGTACGAGCTTAGGGAAGTTTAAGGAATAAAATACAACAAACCTTATATTTCTATCTCATTTCGTTGCAGAGTTATAACGTTTCAAAGAGTGTATACATGATGAAGATATGTGGAATGAATATCTGGAAATTTTGGCAGTGCATGGGTCTGAATAGAATTATTATCCCACAGTGTCCATATGCTTGTCAAACACTGGCATAAATGCACTAAACATTAGGTGACTACGAGGGCTGGTTCGAAAGTTTTAATTATAACTTTGAAAAAATCAAGCTGCAACCATGAAAATTGGTGATGGTGTTAGTCCTTCTCTACATATTCACCATTCAATGCAACACAAAATTTGTTAGCCCAAAGAAGCAGAATATGTCATGTGCAGAATGAGCTGGGACGTAATCGTTATTGGGCAGCGACCTTTGTCATTTTCAAAATATCGTGCAAAATGTTGAAAACTGATTCATGACTGATTTTCACTTTTTCCACTATCATTATGATTCTCGGTTCTTCACGGAGAGATGCTCTGCCACTTCGTTCTTCGTCATTCAGATTGTTTGTCCACACCTTGAAGCGTCTGCACCACCTAACCACTGTGTCTTATGATGATGCATTTTGCCGTACAGTTCCACCAACTCAGCATGAATTGTTGCAGTGTTGTTCCCCTTCAAATGCAGAAAACAAATCACCACACGATACTCCACTTTATCAGTGGGTTGTGTCAATTTGTTTGGTATCTCATGGAGCATGTTTGGTACTGTGTCGCGTGTTTCTCAATTTGCACCAGGACAACAGACACGTACTTACATACAAACAAAAAATTAATTACGTAGCTTTATTTTTCCAAGATGATAATTTTTCCAAGATGATGATTAAAACTTTATGACTACCCCTCATATGTTGAACAGTGATTATGTAATTACTACAGTATTTGCAATAAGTAGTTTGAAAACAAAAAAAATTGTGATTTTCCATTGAATTATTTTTATTAAAATAATTAACATTATTCATATTCTTTAGTTTGATGAAACAAAACCATTACAGAAGATCAAGCATTATCCTCCGTCCTATGCCGAAAGAAATACTGTCATTTCCCAAAGAAAGAAGACTTCAATGCAAGAAAAATTTTAAAATAAATTTTATGTACATGAACTTGCAAAAACTGAAAGTAAGGAAATGCTAGTTCAAAGAAAGCTTTATTGATGTCTATCCATAAAACAATAAATTCTTATTAATTGTGCCATTTTTTACACCCTCCAACAATAAAAATTTTCATTTTTAAGTGTTCCTGTTAATTAATTTTTTTAATCTTGTAACTATTTACACAATGAAACATTTCAAATTTAAAAACTATTTTTATTATGTACTTATTTGTAATTGTCCATATTAAAAATATCTAATTTTACAATTGTATTCTTTAAATTCATGCTCAATACTCCTGCCACTTAACTGGAATAAAATTTAAAAGGGATTCATTGAGAAGGGGTCCAAGTTTGATGGCTAACCTCAGCATTCCGTCTCTTGATCAAAAACTTTATTTGGTGACTTCAGTTGCCATAGCAACAGTGTCCTTTTTTATCAATGCCATCCAAATCATAACATTTCTTTATCATGACTTACTCCATAATATCAAAAACACTTTACTTTTAATCCAAGCAATTGCCGGTCTTATTTGCACATTTACAGTAATATATCCCATTAAACTGATCACTGCTCAAACAATCTATCCAGTTCATCATGAACACAACTTTTTCAATGATTTTTCCATTTGTTATTTTATAGCTTCTGGATTTTTGTTGATAAGTATATTTTCAACAGTAACAAATTTTACTATTATGGTGCTAGAACAATATTTATCTTTGATACATCCAAAATTAGCACTGAAATTTCAAACAGATTTTATGCTTGTAACAGCATGTATAACTATTGGATGGATTGAGACGGTTTTATTGGCTATGGCACCATGGCTGGGCTGGCACCAATGGAACGATACCACCTGCCAACTGCCTGACGTTTGGCCAATCCCATTAACTGCTTTAGTAATAGCATTGTATTTTATCCATTTAGGAGTGATTGCAGCCATGTTTTTAAAAATTTGGCTTGCAGTTCGACGGCGATCTTACATAATAAACCCAGACAGTGAAGAATTTCCAGTTAATTCTACTTCAAATTTTTCAGTTGCTTCAACAGAACCATTTGTAGCAATCAGCACAAAAGAGGCTAAATTACGATTTACAGCATTTCTTGTCCATTTAGTATGCCATTTACCAATTCTTTTACATTTGCTAAATCATGCAAACTGTATTCATTATAAAAACTGTAAAAATGACACGTCTCAAAAAATTAATGCTTTTATTTGGACTTCTTTGTTGCTTATAGTAAATGCTGCAATCTCACCTCTTTTATATGTATTTACTGATGAACACTTAACAAAATACACAATTTGGTTTTTGAGACTTTGTTGTTGTTTCACATGGTGTAAAACAAAGAATAACATTTCACCAATAAATACTTAAAGTAGTTGAGCTCATTGATATACCATTCTATTCTAGAATTAAAATTTTTCTATTAATGTATTTTTTTTTCAAAGATTTAATCTAATGTTGAGTTTTTAATGTGATCCTAAATTATAAGGTTATGTTAAATTTAGATAAATCTATATCCAATTCAATTTTAAAAGCAAAAAAATAAGAATGGACTGTAAATTTTATGTGGCATAAGCTAATAAAACATTTGGCTAAAGTAAAAGAACTTTTTCCTTTTTTACAAATGAAATCATAAATATTTCCTTTTTTTTTAAATTAACCTCTATTTTTTCACATATGAGAGAAAACATTTCCTGCTTATTATCTGTTTTAACATATATGTCTGAAGAAACTTCTGTATAGCCAGTAACATTTTAGTTGTTAATTTTACGTGTTCAGAAAAACTGAAGTTGTGTGTTTTTCCACTTGTCAATGCCATAAAAACACAATACATGTATCAAAAAATGTGTATTTGAATGTACAACTTTTGGTTTCAATAGAAGTGTAAACTATATTTTATAATCTATATCTATAAAAGTGAGCATATGTATTTATGAATGAATGTATGTATGTGTGTGTGCGTGCGTGCGTGCGTGCGTGCATGCATGCATGCGGATAAGTATACATTTATGGTAGTGGTTTTAATCAAGAGTGGATCATATATATGCCAAAAAATTTTTTTAATAAACACAAAAATAACAGTTTTTAAGAATTTTAATTACTATCTTTTTATTACAAATTATAATAGGCTATGTGTGTTAATAATTAAATTTTAATAAAATATACTCTTTTCCCTTTGATGATCATAATTTAAGTGCTGCAGAATTTTAAGTAAATGTTAACTGTGCCAGCATTCTTTCGTTTTCCATCAAATAGATTATAATTATAAAAAATTGTTTAATGATCTACCAAATGAAATAAAATTATGTACTGATGGACGAAAATCTAGATATAAACTTAAAAATTGGATTATGACTGTCAAAAACAATTAGTATTTATTGGTATTCATATGTGAATCAGTTTAAATTGTTGTTACCGTATATACTGATTTCTTTTTTTCTTTTCTTTTGATGCTTTTCCGAATATACGAGCACTATGTGCTCATGGGAAATTCATCTTGTTATATATTTATATGTTTCTTACATTTGAATAAATAAATAAATAAATAAATAAATAAATAAATATGCTGCCCTGAGGGCTTACTTCAAGATTTATATTTTAGTTCTGAAATGGAAGATCTGCACTTTATTTAAACTTCCTTTTTCAAATGCAAAATGAATAAATGGCTTGAAAATAGGTTTGCCATCCTTACTCAAACTTTTTTTCAGCTGTGATTTGTCATCATTCGTAGATCTGTATCATAAGATGATGATGATTTTCAATATTATGGCCGTTGAATAAAAAGTTGTTTTTTTTCATTCGGTGTTGTTATCCTTAGCTTCTTCATCATTTTCAATCATGTTTTAGTATTTTAAAACTACTAATTGATGTTTTTTAAATTTAGAGTTTATTCTATTTATTTAATTTTGCATTGTTTATTCTCTTCATCTAATTGGATTGTTTCCTTTTTTTTAATAGTTAATAAGAGACGGTATTTTTTATCATCTTTTATGTTAACTCTTAACTTTAAAAATATTTTTTATAAGCTCATATATAGTTTTATTATCATACAATCAATACAAATGAGTAATATATGATACATATTAAAAATATAGCTGGAATGAAAAAAATATACAAATATCAAATATTAAAAATATAAGAAACAATTAGTTTTTCAGTTTGCAATTATATTTTTCAATAATTAAAAAAATGATACTCCTTTCTAAAAAATGATCTTTAAAAATTTATGAAGAAAATGATTTGTTTTCTTGTTCCCAGCATTCTGATAAATAGCTCAAAAAATGCATTTTATGAATTGGAAATTAATTTCTTTAAAATATTTCTTTGTTTTTAATTTTTATAAAAATAATAAAAATGTATTTTAGGAATTCGAAATTGTAAGGCAACACCTCCTAGCCCATTTTGGCAGCAGTTGCTGCTGTCAAATTTGCTGTGTGAAGCCGGGCATTGTCACGGAGAAGAATGACATTTCCGGACAACATCCCAGGTCTTTTCTTGCAAATGGTGTTGTCCGGAATTTCTTGTGTATGGCACCCTGAAGCAATATGCAGTAACAATGTGTGTTAATTTTGATACCTTTATCAAAAATGGCTTGCTCAACACGTGCAATATTCACTTGTCCATGCATTGCATTTTTCACCACCTTTTCCTCCTTCACCAAACTGATTATAACAGTTGTACATTCTTGCCTGTGTCATCGTTTCTTCCCCATATTAAGCTTGTAATTTTCTCAAATCTTAGCAAGTTAAACCTTCTTTACAAAAAAAATTTGATTACACTCTGCTGCCTCACAGCTACAGAGACACTGGTTATGACAACGTTTGCAGCAGGTGCTGCACGTGCGTCAAACACGTCATGCCGATCACGGAATACTCAAAAAGGATTATATCACTTTTCCTGAAAAATATAATATACTGGAGTTATTTCTTGAGTTTATATGCACGAAAGCCTTAGGTCAACCATGAATGATCTTTATACAGTCGTCCCTCCACAGGTTGGCAACCGTAGAGTTCAAAGGCCTTGCGGAATTCCTTTAGACACGTTCAAAATCTTGGAAAAACGACCACATTTAAGGCTTTTATGAAGTTATTTAACTAAAGCATTAGCAACATTGAAATAAAAAAATATTAACAAAAAGCATGAAGTGACAACGGTATTTTGGATTTAATCAACTACATTTCTGATTGGTTTTTGTGATACACGACACATGAATAACGTAAAATAATGAATCAAATAAAGTACAATAGCAAAAAGATCTTAAACTACTATGTGCTAAGCATTTCCAATGATAAAACATCGGTAATTCCACTCTTCAATTAAAGATAGAGTTTGTATCTACTTCAATGCAGAGTTGCGTTTGTAATACATATTCTTCAGTAAATTATTACTACCGTTGAAGAAGAAAATTGCAAGGAAAAAACTTAAGCCAGATGTTAATAATTTTTCAAATTAAGGCGTGGATTCCACATGCGCAAAACAACGGCAGAAACTACAAAGCGGAATATTTTTTGACGTCACTTCCTGCTTTTGTCTTACTGCCCGACAAAAAATTCTCTTATCTTTATAGACTATGACTCAATCCAAGCAGCTTATGCGAGGAGGGGGGGGGGGTGCCTCTGTGATCAGTCACCATTCCAAATTTCATGGAAACTAAGCAGCTCGAAGAAAGCAGGCTTATAAACAATTTCATTAATTTCATTAATTTTATAGTCAACTTTCATAGCCCCCTCCGCCCCCCCAAAAAAAACAGGCTGTATACATTAGGGGAACTATAAAATTTTTAACCCTTTTGCTGCTTAAAGCAGATATATTCACAGAAAATTACATTACCTTTACCTGCAGAAATCTGATTCATCCCACAGTGTTTAAAAAACTTGTTATGCTGCTAATAGTGGATAATTCCATCTTCTTAGGAATGAAAATGAAATTTAATTATGCAATGAAAGAGTTAATATATTAATCATCATAATCATTACCAATTATGTTTTTTCTTGGCAAAAATCCCCGACCAGAAGTCTGCCATCTTGGCTCTCAGGAAGAACTTGCAGACTTATGGAATTTCCCGACTTGCGGAGGGATGATTGTGTTATGAAGCGAGACACTTCCATCACATTCAGAAATACTGAATTTTTCAAGCTTCATTTTTAACAACCTGGCCACTCAATGGCACCTACACACCTTTGCTGAAGATTAATCTGATTAAATAGGATTGCTGCTTTCTTCTTCTCTTTGCTATTCCAATAACACATAAGATTGGCTAATTCATTTGCAACAACCCAATACTTCACACAATACAAAGTTTATCGCAGTATCTTCAATATATTTTCTTTATAGATTTCTGAAACTGTACATTTCATTTGTAATTACCCTGTGTAATATGTTTCTATTTAAACAATACAAGAAAAATTACTGTATTTTTTCATATATTGGTAACATTCATTTTAGGCTGCAAACTTCTAGAATCTAAAAATAATCGAACTACTTCATGTTAGTGTCCCATAATATCTTAAATATTAATTTAGACGGTAATGTTATTATTTATATAACCATCTTCATTATTCTCATATATTTAATGAAATTTTAAAAAAATTTATTAATGAAATGTGTACTGTATGTGCTCTTAATAGACGCCCCGGCGTTTATTGAAAAATCAGGCTCAACTCCGGCGCTTAATAGAGACCTGGCTGCTATTAGAGACCGGCCATTATTAACAACAACCTTCAGAATGCTATACTTTTATGCATGTGTTGATACAGAAAGATACACAAAAACGCCGGCTAATATGCAAACAGCTACGGTACTTTATTTGCATTCCATGTTATATTTATTAAAAACATTTTAACAACAACAGAAAACAAAGAGAAAACAATTTGCAGTATATTGAATCTAAAATGTACGCTTTAGCTTGTTAAAATGATAAGTGAATTTACAATTAGGCTATCTCTGTAACAATCAAACATGGCATTGGGAAAGCTGTCGGGTAGAACGTTCCATTCCTTAAAAGGACAAAAGGAAAAAGCTTAAAAGTTTTGCTATTTAGATTAATGGGCATATGCTGCATAAACAGTTACAGTAACAATAAAAGGCAAAATCTTTCTATACCTTTCGCTGCTATTCGTCATCCGAATCCGCAATGACTGCTTCGTTGTTGTCCAGTTCACTATCGTCTTCATCCAATTTTCATACAATGCTCTGATCTTCTCCTTGAAAGATTTGTTCCCCTGAAACGTCTGCTGGCCGCACTTATTTTGTGCAACCTCCTGGAACGACTGCTGTGTCCATGTTGTACTACTTGAGCTCCTGTTTAATACTTGCACTGATATGGTAACAATAAGAGTCCCAAACCAGAAGGCTCTTTTGGAATGAAAGTTTCCCACAAACTTTTTGCAGCCATTGGAATGTGACATCTTCGTTCATCCATCCAGTTTGCGAACACCTTATGATGGCTCCTCGAAGCTGAACATGTTGCTGCAACCTAGTCACTTCTTGTATTCCCCGTCTAAATACGATGAATGGTTTCATCTTGACTCCATCACCCTTGACCACAAGAACTAACGTAAAATGATCTTTCTCATGCCCAGTAGTTTTGATAGAGACTGTTTTTTGCTCCACTGGGATGAACAATTCTCTCACGGCTTGTCAAACCAAATTGACGTCTCATCCATTCCAATAATGTTGCATTCTTGGATACCTTTGTACATCCGCAACTGAGAAATCCACATCACAAAAGAAACAATTTTGTCAATCAGTTTATCTGGATCTTTTTGAGCCACAGTTGTTTTTCGTCTGAGAGATAGCAAATTACGGTCCATAAATTTTTGCAACCATCCAGAACTCGCAACAAAGGTCTCCTTTCTTTTTGATTCTTCATCGATCTCGGTATTGAAAATCACTTTTGCTCATTCACGAATCATCTTTCTGGAAACTTGAACGGATTTTCACCGTTGCTAGAGAATCCAGGACAATATAAAGTTTTCAAGTTCTTCACTGACTTTTTTGGTTCCTCCTCCTTCTAACTGCTTTCTTCTTGCACCTTTGTTCACTTTCTCAGACACAAGACTGTCATATTGTTTCTTCCATTTTCTAATTCTTTTAGGATCAACATCATAATGACGAGCGGCCACTTCACCAGAAGTTTCCTTCACGTATTCCACAGCACGAATCTTAAAGGCAATGCCAAATGTTCTTTTTGGAGCCATTTTGGAAAGAAATGTACCGTAGAACAACACGATCGTATAGGTAACTCTGCTAATCCATCACTGGCAACGTCCTCGCCACACGGCTCTTTCAAAACGAGACAGGAATGTTGTACCGTTTCTCAAATACCCTACGTGCTTTCCTTAAAATAATTTGGTTTATTCTGATCAACGTTTTCCAATGCGGAACGAAAAGAGAAACAAAAAAGAAAAGCACATCCGGTCCCACGATACGAGTGCGAGAACTGACAATCGAAACATTAAGGTGCTCTAGAAAACATTAATATGAAGTGTAACAATACCAAAGTGGAAGGGTTGAGAGTGGTCTGTTTGGTTTTGAACTTCAGAAATGGCACCTCATACCACAGTCTCTATTTATCATTACTGTAATATACCCGGCTACTGTTTGGCCGAATCCCCCTCTATCCCCAGGCGCTAATTAGGGGCCGGCTTTAATATGAGACCAGCGTTTATATACGGTAAATAACTCATTATCTCATTTAAATGAACTAGTGTAACTCGTTATTTCTTCAGCGGTAGCCATACTTCTATCAACAAACTGATAACCAATATCGAGAGGGCATAATGTGACATCATAACATCTTGGAGTGCACCGAGCTTCAGCTGGGCTGGTGAATTGGTGACATAAGCTTTAACACATGTATTTCATATTAATTTATGAATGAAGATAAATGTGACTGATTAATTACTGTTCTGAAGTTTAGAATATTAATTCCACCGTTAAAAAAGATTGGAGAAAATCAGGTTAATTTAAAGCCATGAATTGAGTTACACTTTATATTTATCTATAGCAGGGGAGCCAGCTAATTTTTTGCCGATAAAAAAATATCCACCTGCAATCTACTCTTTCAGAAAGTTTAAGTGTGTCAGAATTTTCCTATAAAAAGAAGCTCAGTTTGATGGTTTTTCCACAACATAAATTTGTTATCATAATTTAGGCTTGTGTGATGCTACAAAAGCTGTAATAGTTGTGTCATATAATAAAGTATTTTCCTCTCAAGTGTTTATTAAAATTGTTTTTTGCCTCAACTTATGTTAGAGTTGTACGGTTTTTCCACTTTTTGAGGCAAAAAATTGGAAATAGACTTATACATGAGTATATACAGTAGTCTAACATTACAAACTTTTTTAATTCTAGTTATGTTTTTTCAGTTTATGAATTTTTAAAGTTCTATTTTCATTAAATATTTTGTAACGTTTTAAATTTCCATACAGTTAGTAAAATGCAGGAATCTTATCACAGGTCGCACCTGCAATTTTCCGACGGGCTATGGAATGTTGCTTTCGACACACAGGCGGTGTCAGCAGTACCACACCAAACGCAGCTTTGTAGCCTCCAGCACTTGAGGGATATCTCTTCCCAGTGGCATTACACATTTTCAAAAGCGATTGATCGTTCATGTTGATAGTAATGACTTATGACCACCACTGGTGCCACTCGTATGTTATTAAAGAAATTTAAGTCTTAAAATTAAGTAGTCCTAAAAAAAAAGGATTGTCTTATTGATGGAACAATAGAAGTTTCCGTAAAATTTTCAGAGGACCATGAATAAAAATGTATGATTTAATAAATACCGTAAATCTTCACATATAGCATGCATCATCCCCTCAAAAAAGGACAAACTATTATTCACAGCCAAGCTAGGGAGATTGTGTGGAAAATAAGTTCTGATTTTAAAATCAATAATCTTAATTCAGCGTTAAAAGGGAAAACATCTAAAGTAACAAAATTTCTGCAGCCTCCGTTCAATGAATCGTTCAAGATGTAAATAGGCCTACATCAAAGATGCAAGCAAGCACACCGAACCAGGCACCTTTTAGGACACCTAGGAAGAAGAGGTTAAGGGAATCGCATGTCACACCTAAAAACTAAAAAAAAATTCAGGTATTCAGATGGACAAAAATACTGAGGAACCGCTTCTTTAATTGATTAGCAGCAGGAGCTGATAAAAGTCCACGTAAACGGCAAGGTTAAAGAGTGGGATGACGTTAATGTTCTCCTGCAATCTCCCTAGCGTAGAATTTTTTTTAGTAAATACATGTAGCCCTTTTCATGACAAACGAAAATGGCCAGTAAATAAGCGAAAGAAACCAGAGCATTTATTTTTATATTTGTAGCAAATAAATACACTGAACGACCAATTTATTAGAGACATTGCGCCCCCGTTAACGGCGAGAACTGCCTGAATACGTGCTGGCATGGATTCAACAAGGTGTTGAAACCGTTGCGGAGGAATAGCAGCTCAGGCTGACATCACAGCATCTTATAATTAGTACAGGTTGGACGGTAGTGTGGAAAGGCATCAGATGCTTCTCTCCACTTCATCCCAGAAATGCTCGATCGGGTTGAGATTGGGCGACCGAGCTGGCCACTGAAGCAGGTGGAAGTCCATGTCATGTTCCTCGAACCAGTCCAATACCATTTGAGCTCCGGTGGCGACAGGCAGCATTGTCCTGCTGAAACTGTCCGTCACCACCAGGGAACACAGTCATCACGAACGGGTGCACCTGATCAGCAACAATATTCAGGTAGTGTGTTGCATTCACGGATGTGTCTACGGATATCAGAGGACCCAGTGTGTCCCAAGAAAGGACACGCCAGATCAACACCCCTCCTCCACCTGCCTGTATAGTTGTCTGCTAACAGGATGGGTTCATGGCCTCGTGCTGTCTGCGCCAGATGTACAGTATGCTGTTCGCATGATGAAATAGGAATCGCGATTCATCGGACCAGGCGACCTTCTTCCACTCATCCAGTGTCCAGTAACGATGCCTGTATGCCCTTAGCAGGCGCACTTTCCTATTTTGTGGTGACAGCGACAGTACCTGTACGGGGCGCCTGTTGTTAAACCCAGCTCGGTTCAAGGTTGGGATGCTCCCTCATTGAATGCGCTGCAATTTGTTGGGCTGTTCCCGTCCTGTTGCTGTGAATGTTTCGTGCCAGTTGCCGTTGGCCTCGTTCATCCACGGCCCTGTTTCATCCGGAGTTGTGTTTGTTGGAAGTTGTTTTTTTGGCACAACTGCCATTCACGGAACACCCTTGACACTATTGCACGGGAAAACCTGAGGAGGTTTGCGGTTTGCAAATTGCTCAACTGCGCCTGTCGAGCTCCAACGATCATGCCTCGTTCAAAGTCGGTCAAATCCTTGGATTTACTCATATTTAGTCCACTTCTGCTGCTGACTGCAACTTGTTATCCAATGCATCCCTTTTATACACCGTTTCAGCCTGTTCCATTGTTTGGGTATCACTGAGAGGCCTATCCATTTTCTGTAAGAGGTGTCTCTAATAAATTGGTCGTTCAGTGTATTTATTTGCAGTTAATTTTTAAAATTATTCTAATTCGTTAAAAGATATAACAAAAGGAGCAAAATATATTTATCAAAGAATAAAATAACATTGATATATTAACTTCAATTCTGATTAAATATCTATAATTTTTATTGAAATGATAGGATAGGCTATTTTTTTTTAAATTCTATTCTCAATTTTCATTTTATTGAATTTAAAGCGCAGCATAATATAATATCACTATGAAATAAAAAGTAAAATTATCCATTATATCATTATAAAATGCTTCATAATTAAGACCTGTTAACGAGGAATGATCAATCGCATAATCTAACCTTTCTCCGATTGGTGAATTCAAAACTTCCTAGGGTCCACCGACTCCAACTTTCCCTGGATCGACTACAGAATTATATAAAATTTTGGGCACAGAATTAAGACCCTGAAAACAGCTCTTCTACGAGGGGCGTTCAAAGTGGATCTGGATTTCATTTTTTAAAAATCAGGAAACTACAAAACACACACAGACACACACCAGTTATTTCTCAAAGAACTCTCCTTGCTTCTCTACACATTTTTTCAGTGTTCAGGGAGCATCTGGATACCGGTACTGTAGAAATCTTTAGGTTGATTGGCGAAACCA
>JAHWFO010052722.1:268477-305307 GCA_023313115.1 Rhysida immarginata | reverse complement strand
TATTTAACTATTGGCATTCTGTTTTTTACACAACACGTTCTTAACTAAAAATCATGTATATTTGAAATTTAACATTACCTAAAATTTTCAGAACACGTGCTTCATAACTATTTTCTAACTGTCTGATTTTGAATTTATGGCTTTGGATAACTTCATTCATCTGCTGTTTGTGTAACTTAGTCAGATTTTCTTGGACTTGTGCTAATTCCACATTTTTGAAATTTTCAGCTTTAGCTTCTAAGGCAACTACCTCATTTTTATACTTTAACTCAAGGTCTTCCTTTTGATTCCTCAAGAAGTCTTTTAACTCAGACTAAAAGAAATAACAAATAAACAAATAAGTTTTTAATTGGAAGGGGGGGGGGGGAAGGGGGATAGATTTAGAGTTTAAATTATATGCTATGATTTTTACCTGCATTTTTTCTTTTAAGTTGTTATACTCTTCTTTGTAGTATTTTTCAACAGCAAAATGAATTTTATCAAAGAATTCCATTTCTACTTCACTCAAACTAAAACGCAGCTTCTCCAGTTCTTTCACAGTGATTGTACCTTCTGACGGAACAACTTCTTTATTTACATCTGATAAAATTGTCGAATTTCTTAATAAGTCATCCAATTTACTGGTATAGTCCGCGTTTAATAACTTTATCTTAAAGAAAAAAAGAAGAAATAAATTCAAAAACTCAGTTAACATATGGAAAACTTTTAAGAAGAAAAATAATTTCATCTTAAATACAATGTCCTAAAAGAACTGGTAGTGGCCATCATTATACGTCCGTGGTCAGCCTTGATGGCACCAAACATGCAGGTCATTATGAATGTCATTACATACAATCCGAAAAGATCGTAAAACACAAGGAAACTTTCCAAAACAAATTCCTGACCTCAGACATTAATCTCCTCCAAGAATAACTTTAATAATTGTCACCGTTTTGCCTGCTATTCCAGTTTAAAAACGGCCAGTTCTTTTCAGGACACTATATTTTTAACTGCGTTAACATTATTTTCCGGATATGCAAATTAAAATAAAATGTTCTGGAGACCTAGGGCAGTTCATTATCTGCTTTCTCAAGTGAGTCTTCTCAAATGAGTCTTTAGCAACAATGGACTTACATCGTTCAGATGACGAAAACTTGGTTACATTGTTGCCGAACACTCAGTTGCGAAATCTCGGCTGAAAAAATAGATAATGAACTGGCCCCTAGTGAAATAAATGATTTTCAGTATGATTATTTTTCTGATTTGTAAGAAGAATGCTCGGGATTTTCCATGACTCGAGAGACTATCTTAAATTTTTTTCCATTTCACAGAAAAGTGAGTTTTAAAATTATTTTTTTAGACCAGAATCTACATATTCATTACTGCAGACAGAGTAATATTCATCACACAATCCAGTTTGACAACTCTCCCATCCAATACATATCTGGCCTTAGAAAGAGCTACACATAAAAGAAATCATCCATTTGCAATAAAGTTAAAACTACCAGCAGCACTAAGGGTATAATGCGAATGATTAAAGTGGCATCGCCGAAACATCACTGCAACACATGATATAGAGGTCACTTAGAGCCTTCACCCAGTGGTTAAAGGTCATGCAACAGAGTGGAAATTCAGAATTCTGTTAAGAGCCACATCAGTAGACCACGGTATAGTGTTCGCGAACAATATCACCACCCAAACTCATTTGAGCACAGTCAAACTGTCAGAGCTCCAAGAAGCAGGCCATGTTCTGTTTGGAGAATCAGATGAGGAAGAATCTCTTTTTGCTAGATTTCAATCATAGTTCAATTTTATAAAAATCATTACCTTATGATTTTTAGAATAAAATTTTGAAAACATAATTACAGCTTAAATGGGTTAAATGGAATTAGAAAATGTCTAAAATCAAATTTCAATCAAATCCCTTTGAAAAAAAATTAGAAATTGGAAGAGGGGGGAGGCTGTTACTAAAAGTTTGCGCATTTCGATCTCGAGCATGGCTCAGCCCCACATTTCACTTTTTACAAGTGCCAGAAAGAGAGACTTAATTAATTAAAATGACACATATATACAGGGTGTTGCAGATAACTACAGGGCAGTATAACGGAAAGCCTACCTAATCAATTGCAGGGACCGGCTTGATATCAAATGATAATTGGGTAATTTTATTTTGTTTGTTTGAAAAAGGGCATGACCAATTGACCTAAGGAGGGGTGTGTGCTGAACTACTACAGGGAGGGGAAACACAAAAAGTAAAAGCACTTATGAATGTCCTCCGAAGCTAGAGGGGACCAACAAACAAACCAAAAATTCAACAGAGGAGAATAGTAAAAAATAGCATTTCACATTTTTACGAGCTATTATTATTATTATGTTTGGTTGTCACGGGCTAACCCAGGTTGTGTCTCATAGCGGGCACAGGTCCAAAGCCACGAGAAGCAGCAGACCAGTTTGCTCCACTGCTGAGAAAATGTCACCTGGGCGGGCGGGCTACCTACCTACCTACCTACCTACCGTGAATTTTTTTTTTGTTTACTACAAGAATTTGTTCTTCTTCGAAGTGGTTTTAAATAAAGTACTGAAAGTTAGAGAAAATTTAAAACTTTAAGCCTTTTAGGATTAATAGTTATTTGATGATTAAAATTTTTTTTTATTGTTGTTCAACTTTAAAATGTGGAGCGTGCTCAACAATACTTCTCACGTTGCGTGGAGGAAGCTACGTGTCAAATAAAAAAAACAATGATTGTACCCGCATGCTATGTTTTCATTTTGGAATGCTACATTGGTTTTAGTAATCTTAATCTGGATGCAATGACGACTGGTCACACACTGAATTCGGCCTTGAGACCAGTTCTGAAGATGATTTATTGCTCGTCAGAATTGCTGCTTATCTTCGTTTGACTATGTTTGGAATCCACATATCAATGGAACCTGGCGATTTTTTTTATTGCTTACCTACATAGAACCAAGGAAAACGGACCCCCAGTTCAATCATAACCAAACGATGGCTTCAGCGCTCGCCGCATCATGTCTTCACACAGATGAGTATTCCATTTTTAACCATTATCAGAAATTAGTTGATGGCCTTATTTTGAATCAATTCTTTTGACCTTGCCGAAGATTTCCTGTCCCGCATGTCGTTCCTTCTGGATTATTTGGAGAAGCGTCAAGCTGAATTTTGTGTGGAACTCCACTAGTGTTAAGATTAGGCTTACTTGCTGCCTCTCACAAACAGTTATGCACCCTAACCCCAGCATAGATGTCTTTGCCACCACTCAGTTTCCCGGAACCAAGTCAAGCCACTAGTCAACCATCATTTATTTCACCAAACAATTTACGCCGCTAGCCTTTTGGGTAGTCGCCTAGTCAAGTTTTGGGTGAGTTCCTTCCTTTTACTAACAGTCCCCTAGCTCCTGAATTTCTTCCCTTTATCTTCCCCTTCCCCACTCTTAGCTTACGAATTTGGTAAAAATCAACCTGTCACTGATTGCCCCAGAATAATTCATCTTTCCATTAAAAAAATGTTTTTTTTATTTCCAAATGTTTAATTATCTCATATATAAATGTTTTGGCTCACTCAACAATAAATCAAATTAACTTTGGGGGATACCAGTTTTGACTACTGAAAAAACTCTCTCAAACCGGTCAAGTTGGCAGTAATTCTCAAGACAAAAGAAGATTCCAGGAGTCATGTCCTCATTTTTCGGCCAAGAACTTGTTCGGAACAGGAAAACATATCATGTGGTCAGAACTGATGGCCATCAGGAAGGAAAAAGGAGGTTTATTTACTCGGCGTTCCTTGACCTGATTTTTTTTTTGTCCCTCATGCAAATTTTGGAGCCTGTTACCAATTATTTAACTTTTTTAGCTACTGATTTTCTTTAATTATAAACGCTTATCATTGAGCGATCTTACAGATTTAAATAGTTCAATGTTTTAAAATCTTTATTTGACGTTTTCACCTAAGAAAAAAGCTAATCTTGCTATTTTATCTAATTGTTATTAAATTATTCAGAATCAACCAAAAATAAAAACTTGTACTTTAACTCATTTTTGGTAAAAATATAGGTAATAGGTCTGTTCTGTATGGAGGGAAAAGTTTGGTCTAATATTTATTTGGTCTCCAGGGTTTGTTTTTTTAAATTAATTATTTGTTTAAATTGTTAACCGGGGATTTCTAATATTTCGTCTGGGGTTAACTTTATCTTAGAGTGCAATTTATTTGGTGTTAGTTCAGGGGTTTTATTTGGAGTTAACTCTAGTCATTGAGTTTTAAAAAAGTTTTGCTTTTAAGGGTTTTGGGTGTAACTTTGTGCAAGCTTGAGCGAAAGAGATGTTTTATTTATATTTATTCTTAATTAGGTCGTGTGCACGCACGCACGCACGCACACAAACACACAAACACACAAACACACACACACACACACACACACACATGCCTACAGTAATGCGCTTTTTAAAGCAGTAAGAGTTCAAGCGCCAAAGGCTAGGTAGCAAACGTGAAATGGTGGCGGAATGAAAATTAGTTGCCTAAAAATTAGGACAAGGGACTAAGGAAGAATGATTAAGTAAAAGCGAAATAAAGTTAATACTTAATTTCAGATTATTTTAAAATACCAGAAACGAACCCCAGTTACCGCTAATCAAATTCGGGTAAAAACCTTTAATCAAAAGAAATCCCCAAATAATATTTTTCTTTTTACTAAGGCAACATTAAAAATAATTTGTAAAGACTGATTCTAAACAAAAAATTGACGTTTTATTGCTTTACAAAATGAAAGAAAGTTGATGATATAAACCAGATGTGCATATAATCTTGACCAGAGCTGTGCACCAGAGCCCAGCAGAAATGAACGGACAAAACTCACGACGGAGCATTGTGACACTCATGGCGAAACGGGTGTCAGTCCAACAGCAGCTTGTTTGGAAGTTATTAGAACAGGTAAAAAAAACAACCACTCGTTGATTTTGCTTGTGTAGTGGTCGAAAAAAAAAGTTCTTCTGCAGGAAGGATTACCCACCGATCGGAGTGTGCACCCTGGAAAAGAATAAAAAAAAAAAAAAAAACACAGAAAGAAAGAAAGAAAGAAAAAAAGTAAAGAGCAAAAGGAAAACGGATGATTATAGTTACTGTACAACAGAGTCAGTTATGGTAATGACTGATGGTGGGAAGAAGAAAAAATGAAATACTTAAGGAAACATAGGCAGACGTGGGATGACATGGGAGAGACAGCAAACAAAAGTACGGAATTAACGGCGAGGGGAGGAATGAAGCAAAGGCAGGGCGGATTCACACTCCGGACTGGAACAAGGCTGTAAAATAAGAATGAGTAAACAAATATTCATAAACATTAAAGAGTAAGAGAATCATTGTTCATCAAAGAAACGTAAAGGCAGTCCCATTCAGTAAGAACAGTTCAAACAAAATCCAGACCACGAGGCGAAACCCATATCCGCAGGTGAGACACCTTCATAAGTAATGGGAAAAAGGAAAACCACCGTCCAAGATGAAATTACGATTTAAAAGGTCTGTCAAAAGAGAACCACATGAAATCGTTAGGCGATGGAGAATGGCTGCGTTTCATCTAAAGTATCTCGAATGATCTACCATTCCGGGCAGGCTGCGATAGTGGGACGCACCGAAGCAACTCCTAATTGAATGAAGAGCATGGGCTTACCGAAAGCCGATCATGAGGTCAATCCATAATGAAAGGAAAACTCTATCGTCTCACAAAAGATCCCAATCCAAGAGTGAGGACATCATAAAGCAATAACATTAGTTAAGAAACATCATATCCAAAGACTAAGGAAGTCATCGACAATCTCCCAATAGGAAGTATCGCATGCGCCGTGTGCAGTTAATGACATGATTGTGGGCAGAATTTCAAAACAGCGTAGCACATACTGTTCTGCTATTACATTTGAAATATGTTTAATTGCCAGTGTGTAACTCATAGATATAATTTGGATACTAGAAAATAGAAAAACTTAGTCATGTTTCCATGGATAAAACGTCAACTTTCATCCATTCCCTTCACCTTCTGAAAATAGAAAAAGAAAACTGTATTTGGATGTACTACGAAGAGAGACACTGCCCACAGGAAGGAGAAAAAATTTCTATTGTGCATGGGTAGAGCTTGAGCACTATAAGGAAGCTGCAAATCGCGATACCTCCTATTCTGATGGCTCACAGGACGACTTGCTTAGGGAAATGACTAGTTGACCGTTCTTCCGATCTGGCCTAATCAGAGACAGGAGCCCAACTAACTTGAAAACGATCAGCTGCCTCCAAAAGAAAGGACCTTGCGAGCTTGGCACGAGCGCATAGCATGAGGGTAAAACAAAAACTAAAATACGTAAAAGCGTGCTTATTCGCTATATCGATTGTTTCATAGAATAAAGAACAAAATATAATAACAATAGTAAGTAATTAACAAGTTTGAAACAGTGAACATTTCCAGAGTTAAACTTAAATAATCGCGAAAAAAAACTAAAAAATAAAGATTTCAAATTAAATACCCAAAAAATAAAAAATATTTGTGGAAGAAAAAAAATTAGGATTTGCTGAGCTTTTAAAGGCCTTTTTCCGAAGATATGATTATATACAGAAAACATTGTAATATTAATAGATAAAAAACCTCGCGGTAACAATACTGAAAAAAACATTGCAGGGCAGTTACGTAAAATTCTAAAAATACGTGGATAAAAATTGTCTTTTATTTGATAAGGTGAGAACATCAGCCGTCCCATAGTAAAATTGCTGATTTACCGCAAACGAATACCTCATGTTGTTTCTGATGGAGGGGGTGGTTGCCTTTGCTTGATGATAGAGGGCGCTAGCCGCCTCTCTCTCTGTGTGTGAAATCTGGTATGTGGTTTCCGGTAATAAATATAGCAGAGTGTCTATCTACCCATCAACATGGTGTATGTACCGTTTTTTTTCTCCTCGTAACCTTTCATACAACAGGTTATGGGCCCAACTCTATCGAACATAAATAAATTAGTTCAACTGATAATCATCACCAATAATATAAATTATTTTTGGTTTGATATTAAATTGCTTCATCTATAACTTTTTGACGAACTTTATAATTGTAATGGAACACAACGAGGCCTACATCAACTGTAAGTAGATACTGATTTTCTTGTTGGAACTCAACTCAAAGAAAAACAAATATTTAAACGATTAGAAGCAAGTACTGAATTTTGCACGTTTTTTTTGCCACACTAAAAAAACTGAATAACTATTTTAAAAAAAAAATCAAAACACTATCGCCGACGTAGCTTATCAACGAATTTGACTATGCTACAAAGATATCGACGATTGTAAATAAATGGCCGATCTCATTTCAACGATCTGAATTAGATTGATAAATTGAGCTATCAGTTATAACGAATTGAATTAGATATGGCTACTGAAGGAAGTGGTTCTTTCTCCCATCCAAAACTTGAAGGAAGAGAAAACTATAGCCAATGGGCATTTGCTATGGAAATGTATTTGACAAGACGTAGCTTTTGGAAAAGAGTTACTGGTACAGAAACAGCAGATGCTGATAAAGATCGAATCGCACTATCATATATTGTTGAAGGTGTAAAACCACAAATTTTTGATGAACTAAGTAGCTGTGTTACTGGCAAAGAAGCTTGGGAAAAGCTTGCAAAATTATTCAAACCAGTTGGAGCTTCACGAGAGGCTGATCTCATTCGTAAGCTAACGAAAACGAATTTATGTGATTGCATTGGCATGACAGATTATTTAAACAAGATGATGACATACGCACGTGAATTGAAGTCCTTGAAAACTGAACTTTCTGATAAGGTCATATCTTACATCATTCTTGCTGGACTGCCATCAGAATACGATGCACTTTGTATTGCTTTGACAAACTGTGGGACTGAATTGTCAACGGATTTTCTACGAGAAAAACTGCAAGAAGACCGAAATATGCTTAAACCTGTAAATGCTGAAACTGCATTGACTGTACAACGGTTTTGCAACAATTCAAATCGTGGTCATAAGTATAGCAACGCTCGAGAATCTAACCGTGGAAGAGGTATACGTCGAAATCCACATGCGCCAAAACTTGCGCCTGGCCAACATACCTGCTTCAACTGTCATGAAAGAGGACATAAAATGGCTGACTGTCCGAAATCGGTACGGCACATCAAGGCAACAATGGCCGCGACATCTTTTGAGTCGCCTACAAATGAAAAACGACGACCAAGCACAGGAGTCTTGTTCCATGCCCTAATAGCATCGACCCCAAGGCCTGATGAATGGTACTTTGATTCTGGAGCATCACGACATATGACGGCATTACGGCATATAATAACCGATTATGTTGAAGAAACCCCATGTAACGTTTTGACTGGCAATGGCCCCTTGCAATTGAAGGGACATGGTAACGTAACGCTGATGATTGAATGTAATAATGTAGTTACAGAAATGACATTTACAAATGTTTACTATGTACCGAACCTCCCAGTCAACTTGTTATCGACAAAATGGCTCACGAAGAGACATGGTCTGAATCTTCATCAAACTGGTGAACGAATGCATCTATACAGAGATAATACACTGTTACTAACTGGAACTGGCCTTAGTGACGAGCTCTACACACTTGACTTAGCATCTGACAAAAAGGCCCTTGTAAACCAAGCCATACCTAATGATGGAATCGAATTATGGCATAGACGAATTGCACATCTAGGACGAGATAACTTGCGACAACTCAAAACAATGGCAAATGGTATAGAATTCATTGACAACGATTTTCATTGTTCAAGCTGCTTCAAAGGTAAACAACCACGTTTGCCTTTTCCGAAAGTGAAAGCTACAAGAGCAGCTAATATACTAGAAATCATTCACTCAGACATTTGTGGACCGATGGAAAAAGAATCATACGGAGGAGCACGATACCTATTAGCGTTTATTGATGACAAGACAAGATATACAACAACGTATTTCTTAAAATATAAATCCGAAACTACAGCCAAGTTCATTGAGTACAAAGCGATGGTAGAGAACCAAACAGGACGACATATCAAGGTTCTAAGGAGCGACCGTGGCACAGAGTACACAAGTCAATCGATGGCCGACGTACTACGGAAAGCAGGGATAGTCCATCAAGTTACAGCAGCGTATACACCGCAACAAAATGGCGTCGCTGAAAGAACTAACAGAACATTATGCGAACGAGCTAGAGCAATGCTTTTTGACGCAAACTTAGACAAACGGTACTGGGCTGAAGCTGTTAACACTGCTGCTTTTCTAAAGAACATTTCACCAACTCGAGCAGTAAGAAAAATGACACCATTTGAAGCTTGGCACGGTAGAAAACCAAATTTAGAATACCTTCGTGTTTTTGGATGTAAGGCATTTGTCCAAATACCACAAGTCAAACGTCGAAAATGGGACCCAAAATCAGAAGAACTTCTGTTTATTGGATACGCAAACAACTGTAAAGCTTACCGATTGATAAATCCTCAGACACACACAATTGTTGAATCCAGAAATGTGGTGTTCAACGAAAATGAAATGTTCATGAAATTGAACCGAGTTCCGGAACTGGACACAACTTCTCACTTTATTATCCCAGATGTACCTACATTACCCGTAACAGAATTCCCAGCGGAAACCAATAAAGAAAAAGAGGAACTTTCAGTAATTGAAAAGCAAAATGATGAACCTCCAAAGATAGTTGACAGAATCATTGAACCCCCTGAGCTACAGCGTAAGTCAACAAGAGTACGAAAACCTCCTTCCCATTTTGATGACTATATAACTTATATGGGAAAAATAGAAGAAAACTATGACGATGACCTCCCAATATTGGCTTTAATGATCAATTCTGAAACCAATATTGTTGATCCATGCTCAATTGATGAAGCATTAAAACGCGCTGATGCTGAAGAATGGAGAAGGGCCATAAAAGAAGAATTATATGCCCACGCTTGCAATGGAACTTGGGAAGAAACCACCCTACCAGAAGGACGAACTGCAATTGATTTCAAATGGGTCTTTAAGCTCAAGACCAAACCAGACGGCTCTATCGACCGATATAAAGCACGCTTGGTTGCAAAAGGATGCAGTCAAACACCCGGAATGGATTTTGACGAAACCTTTTCTCCTGTGATCCGGTATTCATCTCTACGCAGCCTACTAGCATTTGCAATCATGAATGATTATGACATTGAACAGATGGACGCAATCATGGCTTTTGTACAAGGAACTTTAGACGAAGAAATTTACATGAAACTTCCAACGCCTTTTGAAGACAGCAGAGAAGGGCGGATAACGAAGACTAATAAAGTTTGCCGGCTTCGAAAGACGTTATATGGATTGAAACAATCTGGCAGAGTCTGGAATAAATTACTCGACAAGAAACTTCATTCGATCGGTTTTAGACCAGCCGCATTTGACAACTGCGTCTACATCAGAGAAAGTATGAACGGACTGCTAATAATAGCTGTCTATGTTGATGATCTACTGATACTCGCCAAAGATTCTCGTTCGATGAGATGGATTAAAACGGAACTCTCAAAAAGATTAAACATGAAGGAACTTGGTCCTGTGAGAAGCATTCTAGGAATCGAAGTAAATCATGACAAGGCAAACGGCATAATGACGCTAAGTCAAAAGAAATATATTTCTGATCTCCTACGCAAATATAACATGACTGATTGTAATGCAGTTACCACACCGTGTGAAGGAAACCTGCAACTATCGAAAATGCAATCTCCAACAAACGATATGGAACGAAATGAGATGAGGAGCATTCCATACCGATCGTTGATTGGAAATTTACTTTATGCTGCTCAAGTGACGAGACCAGACATTGCGCATATTGTAGGAGAGTTGGCAAAATTTTGTGAGGATCCTGGCCAAGTACATTGGTCAGCAGCAAAGCGCGTGCTTAGATATTTGAAGGGAACTGCGGAGCTGGCGTTAACGTATCTACGAGATGGCAATCATGAAATCGAAGGATATAGCGACGCAAGCTTTGCCGACTGCACTGACACAAGACGATCGACCACAGGATACGTGTTTCTTCTTGCTGGTGGAGCAATTACTTGGAGCAGCAAACGACAATCCACGGTAGCTGCTTCCACGACCGAAGCTGAATATATGGCACTTTCAGCAGCGACAAAAGAGGCGATCTGGTTAAGAAAGTTTGCTCTCGAAATCCTGCAAACGACAGCACCAATTACTCTGAATGGCGACAACAAGGGTGCGATTGATCTAACCAAGAACACCATTTTCCACAATCGCACCAAGCATATTGATGTTAGACATCATCTGTGCCGAGAAGCTGTCCAGCGAAGCCAGATTAACATCAAGCGGATTGACACCAAAGAGATGGTTGCAGATTCCCTAACAAAATCTGTACCACGTGTGAAAAATGACTGGTGCAGAAAGCAACTTGGTTTGACCACTTGTCGAACGATCAAACCAGGGGGAGTGATGGAGGGGGTGGTTGCCTTTGCTTGATGATAGAGGGCGCTAGCCGCCTCTCTCTCTGTGTGTGAAATCTGGTATGTGGTTTCCGGTAATAAATATAGCAGAGTGTCTATCTACCCATCAACATGGTGTATGTACCGTTTTTTTTCTCCTCGTAACCTTTCATACAACAGTTTCCTTTTCGACCGGCGCTATTAGAGTTTAAACCTCAAAAAAAGTCATGCAAACAATACGCCAGAAGAATGCCTTAATTACTGCACTAGAAAAGTTGAGTGAATAACGTTTATTGTTTATTTTTAATTTTGCAAGCAACAGGCTATGACTACCCAATAACAGCTTACAATAATAAAAATAATACAATAATACAGTATAAAAAAGAATAAATACAATATAAAAAAAAAAATATAACATTATTAAATATAGACAAGGAAAATAATCATAAGATAAATATAATATTTCAAAGTTATTTTTAACATGGTGATTAATGAATGGATATTTATAAGAGAAAAGGACGAGACACAAAAACCCTGGAATGCAATAAATAGTTAATAAATACAACTGAAAGATAAAATAATAATTAACAAATAACAAAATAATAAATATATAAGTATAATCAAAATAAAACTAAAAAATCAAATAAAGAGCTGACGTTTCGGATAGAGCCTATCCTTTATCAAAGCAAAAAAGGATAATTCTCTAAAAGCAAATAGAATATTAGAGAATTATCCTGAAGTTATGAAATTAGTACTAACGGACGGGTTTATATATAGTTTGCATGGGGAATAGTAAGGCGTTATTGGCTGACAAACAAGAGAACAAATGAGATTAATTAGACGAACGGTTGGGATAGGACAAGACGGAGGACAAATAGGAAATAATAAGGGGGCGGCGAGAAAAATGTAATAGGATGAAACATATGAAAGTGAAATTATAAAAACGTTTAGGAATGATAGGGTGCCTAGCAAAAAGATTACGTAAAATTATTCTTGATTATTGGTAGACAAAAAAAGGGGGCTGTCATGAAAGAATATTATTGATATTGTTCAAAAGTATCGATTCTATGATTCCCTGACTGTACTCGGTTTAAAAAATAAAAATTCCCTGACCATTCCCAGTCGCTAGTCACCCTGTAAAAAAGTCCCACATGTAAGAGGAACGGATCAAAAGTAAAAAATATGAAAGGACATTGAAGAACATTGAAAAGAATAAATAAAAGATAAGAAAGAAGAAACAGGCCCCATAGGGCTTGCGACAAATTAAGGAATAGCTGAAGTTGGAAGGGGACATGGGAAAGGTAATGAGGGAATGGTGCCTTTGCTAAGGTTAATGCCATTAGGGGTGAGGGAATTAAATTTCCAAATAAGAAAAGACTCGAATTGCTTTCTCTCTTTTTTGCTATGGAAGTTACTACGAAGAATATAAATGCTGATGGCCTGTAAAGAGTGACCAGGGGAATTAAAGTGTTTAGCGACAGGAGTGTCAGCATTGCTAAGAATATCAAACTTATGCCTGGCAAATCTGGAGCGTATGGTGATTATAAAACATGGTGATTAACATGGTGATTATAATTTTAAAAAATTTAAATCAATAAAAATTGTATATTATACATTAATAAAAAGAAAAGTAAAGTTATGTCCCTAATTCGGGTAAAGTCCAGCCAGACTACGGGTATGACAGGCGGAGTTCAGTTAATTAAACATTTAATGCGCGTAATTAGGCAAAAAAAGTGATGCTTACTGAACGTGCCGTGTAGACCCTTTAATTAGGAGGGGGCTACTGTAACCTCCATAACTCTTTATAGCAATGGCAAAAACAACAATTTGTGAGGGGATTCGTATGAAAGAGAGAAAGTGGGAGGCCAGAAGGGATTCTGAGCCCCTAAACTAACCACTGTTGACATGAAGGGGTGTACCTGATCTGCGACGATCGTCAGGTAACGAACAGCATTCAGTATACCCTCTAGCGGTATCAATGGATTCAGACCATACCATGAAAACATCCCCCAAACAGTCACACCTCCCCCACCAGCCTGTCGTCTGCCAACGATGGTGTCAGGATGCCTGTTTTCAGATGCTTACTGACGAATTCTCCATCGTCTGTCCACTCTGTTCACCCGAAACGTCGACTCGTCAGAGAAAGCAACCCTTTGCCATTTGGCCGAAGTTCAATGGCGATAGTCAATTGCAAATTGGAGGAGTTTTCGGCGATGCACAGGCGTCAACATGGGTGCCGTTACCATACGCCTGCTCCGGAGCCCCAACCTCAAGAGGGATCGTTGCACTGTCTTGGTGCTGACACGCCTAGTGGCTCCACTGTTCATTTGGTGTGTCAGTTGCTCAACAGTGGCACGCCGACTGGTCTTGGCCAGGCATCGTAACCGACACTCGCCTCTAGAATTGATGGCCCGTGCGGCCCCACAGTTACTTCTTCGGTTGCTCGAAACTGTCTGGTTCGTCCAGTTGCGGTGCACCTTCAAAACGGCAGCCCTAGAGCAGTTCACAAAGGTGTCAGTTTCTGAAATGCTGCCCCCCTTGGCCCGATAGCCAATGATCATTCCCTTTTGGAGGTCCAATGGGTCACTTGCTCTGCCCATGATGGCGACAATTGCTGTGTTAACGGATGCTACTACATATCTGGTGTTGTCAGCTTTTAATAATGTGCAATGATTTTTCATCTGCATACCATGGGACATTCCAACATGTTCGAGGAGAGGTGGTCATTTGATGTGCCCCGACCCTGTATAATGAACTATATATTATAAATACATGGTAATTAAAGTCCTGTGATGTATATTATACGCTAATTTCGTTTGAAGTTCATTATACGACTTTTCATTTGAATTTCCTGTTGCCAGAAAAAAATATGAATGTAAATTCTTAACCCATGAAGGGCAACTTCAACATGGTTTTGATGTCATAAAGTGGCGACAGAAAATTCACTTGAAAAGTCAATAAATGTAATAAATAATGAACTGTACATTGTATATATAGGAAAATTAAGGTACTGTAATGTATATTATGCGCTAATTTCGTTTGATAGTCATCAGGACAGAATGCAACTGCATCACATCGAAGAAGTATCAGTTTTCTGAAATCGTTGTTGTCATGATTGTACATCACAGAGCTGCTTGTTAACCATACAAAACTATTGGTGATGATAATGATGAAAATGAAGAAAATGAAGAAGAATATTTGACTTTTGTTTTTCATTCCGATTTTGAAGGTTTCTCTTAAATTTAGCCAATTTGTTTTACTTGTCTATCATAAAGGGGAAGGGGGGGGGGGGCGACTTAACTATCGCTGCGACGTAACTACCTTTTTTTTTTTTTTTTTTTTAATAATAAGTTTTTATCAATGCGGCTTATCCAACGCAGCGTTATTACCGTAAATTACGGTAATGTCAGTCCCGTTCTATGGTGGACACAAGGGCGTGTATGCCTTGTCTGTACCAGTCCTTTTTCTGTTCATGCAGCCATGTCTTCACTGTGCAAATCACCTCTTCGTCATCCTCAAAATGTCTTCCACGAACGGCATTCTTCAATGGCCCAAACAAGTGAAAGTCTGAGGGTGCTAAGTCAGGACTGTAGGGTGGATGGGGTAACACTGTCCAACCCTGTTTCATGATGTGTTCCAACGTTCTCAAACTTTGTGGGGGGAGGGGGGTTCATATTGAAGCAAACAATCAGCTGGGTTGTTATGGCGTCCAAGTCGCTGGAAGCACATCTTGAGTTTGGTTAATGTGTTCACATATGCCTCAGAATTAATGGTGCTGCCTCTCGGCATCACATCAATGAATATGACACCATCACAGTCCCAAAATAAAGTAATCATGACCTTACCAGCAGAATCAGTTGCTTTGAATTTTTTCTTCTGTGGAGAGTGCGGATGACGACATTCCATCAATTGTCATTTATGCATCGGGCTCAAAATGGTGCACCCAGGTTTCATCAGCTGTCACAATTCGGTACAAGGCGGCTTCCCCCTCAGCTTCAAAACATTGCAGCAACTCAGAAGAAATGTTTTTTCTCAGAGCTTTGTGTTCCTCCATAAGACAGCACGGACCCCATTGTGAACACATTTTTGTGTAATCAAGAGCAGGAATGATTTCACCCACACTTCCTTTGCTGATTGACAGCTCCTGCGCCAACTGCCGAGTTGTTCTGTGTCGGTCCTAACGAATGAGCACATCAGCACGCTGCATTTTGTCAGGTGTGACAGCCGAGGATGGCTGCCCCGACTTCTGCAAATCTTGGAGCTCTGCCGAACCGCTTTCTGATGGCCTCACCCTCTGTGCCCAGCAACTAACCGTACTTCTGTCGATTGCTGATGCTCCATAAACTGCACATAAACGTTTGTTTCCAACCGTTTCTTGCCCCACAGTGAAAAATTCAATAATGACAAGCTGCTTGTAACGTACATCACTTACAGACGCATTGTTGTTCCATTGCCGCACGTACGCTATCTGTCGGAAGAAACGGTAACTTAGCGCGCACACTTCGAAAACTTCAAAGAATGCATATCTCAAGTTTCGCATTCATACTATTGTTGGGGACGGAGAAAAAAATTGTGGTGCATTATTTTCTGGGCTACCCTCATAGATGGAAAGAAAAATTCTTCCCATTTAATATTATTACAACATGGAATACGATCCCCATTGATATGAGACAAGTTATTATTAATTGTGATAAAGAGAACTGTTCCAACTATCAGAACCATGTCAACTATTATATATAATGCAAAATGACGCTTTTAAATAATTTTTAAGGAAACCTTACTCACTTTGAGTGCACAGTAACAATAATAATATACAGGGTGGTTATAAAATAAGTTCACCTACTCAGAGCCTCAGTGCCCAATCTAATGAACCGATTGTGATGCAAACTGAAATGTAGGCTATTCAGACCATGGGGGAGAGAATTCCGGGGGGGAAAAAATATTGCAAATTTCCACCACCAAGTGAAAATATGGCGCTGTGGAATGACAGTTTTATTGTTTCAAACAAGCAGGTAAGGTTTTTGCTTGATTACAGCATATGTTCAATACGTCCGCCACCTGCGGCAATGACATGTTGGAAGCATAGCACAACATGATCAATTGTTGCATGAAGCGTTTCCCAGGGAATGTCTAAGACATGTCAGTTAATGCTGGCTTTCAGCTCAGGCACAGACCGTACGCTTTGTTGATAGACCCGATCTGTCAAATGACCCCAGATCCAAAAATAGCACGGGTTCAAATCCTGAGAACGTGGATGCCACGCATCTGAAAAACTCCAAAGTTGGCACAAAGCAGTTCCTTCACTTGTCCACCAATATGAAGAGGTGCTCCATCTTGGATGAAGACAGTGGTTTCCAAGCATCGTCGTTCTCGCAAGGTAGGAATCGAATGCTGTGCAAGAAGTTCACATACCGTGCACTTGTCACAGAACATCTTACAGGACCTCGTTGTCACTTCCTCAAAGAAAACACAGCCTAGAATACAATCAGCAGAGAATACATACCATACAGTCATGTATTCAGTCAGAATGCAATGGCTTTTCATGCATGACATTGGGGAGCAAGGCACCCCATAAGAGGCAGTTCTGCATGTTCACTGCTCCTTCTAGGGTAAAATGTGCTTTGTCTGACCATAGAATGTTCCATGTCTGACCATAGTATTAAAGTATTTGTAGGGTGAGGCCTATTTTCCAAAGGAGTTTTCTGCAGCCACACCTTCGTGCCGGCCTTGCAAGTACTGCTGGTGGTAATTGAAAATATTCAAAGGGAAAGAGGGATATATTTACATTATTTACTGAAAGAGAAAAGGCTGAAAGAATAGAAAGTGAAATTTAATCTAGAGAAGCATGCAAAAAAATACTACGGATTAGAAGAGTCCTTCTAGTTCTGATCGCGATCGAGCGCATTTGTTCACGATCAACATGAACGGTATATCTATAAAATTCCCCGATCGCGCCATTGTTTAGTAAACGCTTATGATCAACACAATCATTAGTACATTCCGATTATTTTCCAAACTTTGAGTCAGATTACTTTCTGTTTGAGCCTAACCCTTTCACTTTGCAATTACAATGGCCAAAAGTGAAATCGTATGCTACCTTGTCGTTTGTTCCCAATACAGTTTATATGTTTGATATGAACCTGAAGTCCCTGAACAGGTCAAAGCATATGCTCTGAAGAAAGGAGGTGAAGATGAAAGTAAAGAGTGTTCTATATATATTTTTTTTAACTTTTCTCTCAGGCTCCTAATTTCTCTTATCTTTCGATTTTCTCGTATGTGTAATCTATTCAATCTTTGTGATTTCACATGCGTATTTTCATTTATTGTCATGCAAGAAAAAATGCAGTGAAATCAATTAAATTCACATAAAGGCTGAAGCATAACGTATTTTTCTTTGGCATTTACCTCTTGTTCAGAAATCAGTGTCAAAAATCTTCACCAGCGATTGAATAAAGCGCTCACCATTGGAGGCAAACAATCACGTACCTGAAAATGAGCTCTCAATATTTTTTAGAAGCACCCGATGTTTAAAGCCTTCATTTTGATGGAAAGTTGTGAGAGCGAATCATACAGAGAATGAAAATAAGATCTTCAAGATAGGCTAGATTGAACATGACTGAATCTTGATTTCTTGATATCGTGATTTAATTATCACCATAATTTGCAGATTGTTTCTTTATACAGGGTGTTCAGAAAATGTAGGATAAGTTCCTAGCATGGTCCTTGGCAAGATAACAAACTTAAAGTTCCTTATGCAAAATGTTCAAAACTCAAATCTTAAGGGTCTAAACGTCAAGCAAAGTTTCTGCGAAACTGGCGGAAAACATCATTTAATCTCAACAATTGCCATAGTTTTCTCATGCCATAGTGCAGTTCATTATGTGAAGTGCAGGTGCAGAAAGTTCATAAATGACGTAACGGCACCATTTTTTTAGACACTAAATTTTGAGTTTTAGACATTTTCGATAAGGAACTTTTTGCTTAGATTGACGCATGGAATCATACTATGTAGTTATTAACCTACATATTCTGAACACCCTGTATCGTCCAATATTAGCTGATAACAAATTTTAACAAAATCTGTACAACTCTCGCCATTTATTGCTGAATAAAATAAATTACCTTGAATCACAGTATTCCTTTACTTCAGTATTCTGCTGCAGTAATATACTTAAAAATTTAATTCATTTTATTTAGCTATAAGCACATTAAGCATGTGCATTACTGTTGTTATTTATGGAGTGTTATTTAGAAAGTGAACTATCATCTGAACCAATGTTTTTCAATCTTTTTTATCACTTGATCCTATATTTAAACTTCCGTGATACATTTACATTATGATGATCGGGAAAAAAAACAAAACAAAAATAAAACAACAAAAAATCGTAGTATACACTTACTCACCAAAAATCATGGCACACCCCTCCAATCAGGTTCCCTGTCCTTAATGAGACATATCCCACTGCTTCCATTGTCGGAATGCAGGTGCACAGGACTCCTTGATATCACACATTATTGTAAGCAAAATAGCTGCAGAAATGGCAGCATGCTGAGAGCTATCCGCATTTGAAGGGAGGATGATTGTTAGTGCCAGACAGATGGGTGCCTCAATATCAGATGTAGCCAACATTTTGCCATTTTCCCACACAACTGTTGCAAGGGTCTATCGAGAGTACACCCAACGACAGGTAACGACCCATGTCGGACAGCGGACAGGCCATCCATGCTTCATTGATGCCAGAGGTGTTCGCCGGGTCACCCGGCTTGCAACTGCTGACTGAAGGGTGACAGCAAGCCAAATCACCATGTGGTACAACCAGGGATGTTCCAAAACTGTGTCCATGACGACAATGGACGATGTCCACGTAACTTGTACGCCCACTAATAACATTGTCAACCCTCATTCCGGGTCTGAAAGCATGACTCGCATTAATTGCTCTATGCCTTTCTGCAAAAATTATAAAAGTAAAGCACCTGCATATAACAAAAGGCGCTGTTTTCTGAAAGATTTAAATAATTATATGTTTACTGCAGCTTTTATTTCCACTTAGATGGAATAGTTTTAATTTTTACATATTTTATCCGTTAATTTCATGACAGTTTTCAGACTGAAATATAATAATTTATGAAGAGTTGAAGTGTAAATTACATTTAAGATTAACATTAAAAGACTATAAACATTTCGGGAATATGCTGCCCCTTCGTCCAATGTATTCGGAAATAGTTAATTTTAAAAATTGATAACGGTTTAAAAAAAATGCATGCTGTTATATTTAAAGAGAAGATAAAAATTAAACTGCAGAAATTCTTCAAACATATCATAATAACAAATAGAAAAGGGAAGGAAAAATGCTGCGACCTTTCTGGAAAATGCTACCCCTTTGTTCAATATACAGGGTGTAAATTATCTCTTTCAAAAAACCTACACTATGATGTAGACGAAATTCAGGCGATTAAAGTGATACAAGATACTTGGGGTCGCAAATCGCAAGCAATGCCGTAAATTGAACCTCAAAACTAAGCTGAATGGCGTGGTACATCATTCAAAATTAGGAGGGCCTTTTGAAAAGTAATGCCTCCATGGCTGTAACTTTTTTATTTGTTAACCGATTTCCAAAATTCTGATTTGTATCTTATACTCACATTTGTCCTCTATGTAATGCACTATTTACTTTTCGACATAGTCCTCATCCCTTTCCATGCACTGCACCAACGTGTGACCACTTGGGTGAATCCGTCGGAGAGTAAGTCCAAGGTTTTTGTCGACACAAGGATTGAATGGCAGCGTTGGACCATCTTCTGCAGCATGATAATGCTGGCCCGCAAACAGCCGCCACACACTAAAGTGTTGCAGTGCCTACAGTTCAACGATGAAAAACTGCAGTTCAAAGATGAATATTTTGTGAAGTAACTCAAGTTCTCAGTGTTCGTAGCGCACATGGTGACCCGGTTGACCGCTTTCGAAATAAGCCACCAGATGTCAGTAAAACAACTGCGCATGCGCAGTTTCTAACGTGGACATCGTCCATTCAGCGAACCTTAGCAGCTGTAGGCTTTGGGAGCAGGAGGCCACGACAGGTGCAACTCTTGACAGCTGCACATCATCGGCAACACCTGGTCTGGGCCAACCAACATCAACATTGGACCACTGAGGACTGGCGAAGGGTTGCCTGGTCCGACGAGTCACGGTTTCAGCTGTATCGGCCGATGATCATGTCTGTGTCTGGTGCCGCTTATCAGGTGGGGACCACTCAGGCAGGTGGAGGCTCCATACTGGTCTGGGATGTTTTCTCGTGTCATGCAATGGGTCCATTGATGCATCTGACATCTACTCTGTGGGCTATTTCCTACGTCGATCTGCTTGGGGACCACCTGCACCCATCCATGAACTGTTTATACCCCGCAGGCGATGGCATCTTCCAGCAAGATAATGCTCCTCCACACACAGCCCTTGTGACATGGCAGTGCCTGGAGGAACATGCTACCGAACATGCAACAATGATTTGGCCTCCATGTTCCCCAGATCGCAATCCCATCGAATATTTGTGGGACATCATCGAACAATCTGTTAGATCGTCACCAACACAACTGGTAAATGCAGCATCGTTATGGAGAGCAGTGGAAGAGGCATGGCTTGCATAGCCTGTGGATGTGTTCCGGGGACTGGTAGACTCTCTTCAACAACAGGTTGCTGCCGTTATCCGGGTCAGAGGGGGCCCAACATGTTATTAGGCAGGTGTGCCATGACTTTTAATAATTTTTAGAACTTAGTTATTAACACAAGGAAAACAAGTTACGAGAAAAGATAATTAAAAAGATATAAAAATATTGTAATTTATAACAAAAAGATAATTAAAAATTCTTTAAAAAACTTTTATTTATTCTTCTGTTTATAGCGTCACACCTAAGATCCTCTCACAGCACAGATTCAAACCGCCAATCTATACCCATAATGCATGCCATTTTGTGATGTCGTAGCATGACAGTTGCTGCCCCCATCGGCCATGGCGCTTGCCAAAACAAATGTCTTTCTAAATAGGAAAGAAAAAGGAAATTTCACAGCCTGGGATCAAACCAGGAACCAGCTAATCATGCCAATGCTCTGATCAAGTCATTGTTAACTGCAGGCTCTTAATTTTGGCTCATTTATCATTAAAATTTTATTCATACTAACCCAGATGCACAACAATAATGAAAATATGAGTGGTAGTAATAATAAATAAATAAATAAATAAATAAATAAATAAATAAATAATAGGATTAGATATTAAATGTGTATGTTATTTTTAAATGCATTATAAATTTAAATCATAACATTGTGACATTCCATGTCAGTTGGAAGTCAACGTGGGTCCAGCGAAGGGTATTTAGTAATTTAAACGTAAGCACCTGATTTTAGTTGGAGTTTATGCTAAGTTTTCAGCAATCACCCACATGGGTGGGGAGGGTAGTGAATGTGACTATTGATTCTGTTGTATTGTCCGTTTTGCGGGTTTTGGTGATTTAGTGCGGTAGAGCATAATTATACTGTATTTATAATAAAAGTGGATAATGATTTTTACTTGTTGATTGTAGTTTATTATTGGCGGTGTCATAAGTGTTGTTATCGTGGTGGTGTTGCGTGAGTGTTTGTGTTTAGTGTGTGTGCTCTGTTGGGGGCTGCGATTGTTGCCACTGAATTCTACGAAGATCAGCGTAGTTTCCAGCAGAGTACTGCTGCGTGGAAATTTCGGCGAAAAAGTGCTTCTGGAGTGAATGATTTGTTTATGTGTATGTTAAATGGGTTTTTTTTTGGTTTTTATGAGCATTCCAGCGTCAGCTTCCGAGCCGTGCGGACGTGTTTCATTTTATTTGCTGTTTCACGTTTTTCGAACGCTTAAAAACAGAGTTGGGATGGCTGTTTAAAAATATGTTTTAAATTAATGTTTAATGTTTTTCTGATAATAATTGTTCACTGAATTAATAATAATTGAATTAAGATGAGATAGCAAAAAATAGCATTAAATAGCAAAAAAATACGTTAGTTGAATGAAGAGATGTTAAGCAGAGCAACGGCGTAGTGAGGTTTAACGATGTCAAGATGGAGAGGCAACTCACATGGGGCGATGTTAAGCGGAACGAACAGTGAGTCGGCGGCCAAGCAGAGAAATAATTGGTAATGGAACGAGAATCAACTTCTTTGGTGAGTGTCAGTTTTATTAACTTTATCGGCGTAGCAAGTCAGCAAACATAGAGAACTATAAGTAGGACAACCCATATGCGGCTTTGGTTCCTCCCGTTGGAGACTACGGAACTCTGGGATTTCATCCCACGCTCTCTGCAGTGACTTTTTGCTTTTGCGGTACTGAGAAGCAGCTCCCTTTGAAAGATCCTATGTATTCTATCTGATAATCAATGTCACGGTCATTAGCAATTAGTAATAATTAGGATAGTGATTTATTATGCTGCATCTTGGCATGGAACATGACGAGGCTGTGTGGGTATCCCAGTGAGCAATTAGTACAAGGGGGAGCAACAACCCTGAGCGCCAGCTACTGCACCTCGTATATGTAATCACGTGCTGCAGACTAGTTGCTGACATCAACTCAGGAGCTTGCCAGTGGCAGACAAGTTTTTAGCGCATGCTCCCACCAAGAGGAATCACTGTGCCTCCCCCATGCTCTGGTAACAAAGGAGGTATGGTACATGTTTGGAATATTTTATTCAAGGGAGCATGGTCACTCGGTTCGAACTCGACGGCACTGTGTGGGGAATCATACTCCCCCCCCCCCCCCATTACTGTGAGGAAGTTTCCTGGGTGCCCCTGAGGTAGTTCATGGCGGCATGCACCAGAGAGCAGGCATCTCTTATTAGAGTAGAATACCATTATCATGAATTTAATGCTATTGCTCAACGTGTGGTTCGTAGGAGCCCCTCAAATTTTAAGTCTTAACTGATTTTGATGTCATAGTGTATACATGATTAGAGAAATAAAAGAAAGTATAAATTGAACGTACCAACCCGAGTCAGCGCATCACTATATAACTGGTCCCGAACCCTTGATTTGCCCACTCTCCAGCTTATATTCGGTTAATATTTGTGCAATTGCACGCTAACTGGAGGGTGGACCCATCACACTGGTGCCTGAACAGGGACCAGTAATCCGGAATTTCCGGACAAACAAGGGTGTGAGGTCTCAGACGTACAGTTGTGTGGTGGACACAGTATTGAGTGGAGGCTAAGTGTCTAGGGTGCTTATTAATCGTATAAGCATACATAAGGAGTGTGTGACTAAGAGATTAGGTGCATGGTGTATTGCATGATTGTGGGTGAGGAGAGTTGTGTAGGTACATTTTGTTAAGAGAGGTAGAATGCCAGGTAATGAGGGGGATGAAAAGGCTGCGGCCACCCCAGTGCTCGCAGGTTATACTGGTGCAGTTCCTGCATTCAATGGAGAAGATTTCGACATTACCGTGAAGGCGTTCTTGGCTAGTGTGGAGAGCATCGGGACACTTGCCAAATGGATGCTCGATGTAAAGGTCACTATTATAAGGGCCAAACTGAAGGGAGCCGTGGCCAAGCGTGCCGCTGAGCTTGAAATCTTTGATATAGGTGACTATGCCCAATTGCATGCGTGCTTGGAGCGCGTGCTCGGGAAATTAAAAGTCACCCGGGATTTCTCCCAGGAACTCCATGAGACGACTCGGGGAATAAATGAGGCAGTAGCCACATTCGCCGGCAGCCTCAAGTTAGCTGTAGAGAGGTATCTGGGTGCCACTCCGGAGGCAGTGCCAATGCGGGAAACAATTCTCCTACAGAGATTTAGTAATAGCTGCGTATTGGCACACCGGAGGGCCTTGATGATTGCTAACCCTAAGACATACAAGGAGGCGGTCGTGCTGGCCTTGAGGTCGGAAGATCTTGAAAAAAGATACAAGAGAGCCTCTAATATGGCGGAGTCCGGGTAGATCTGCTCAGGTGGCGATAAGGTCAAAATATAGTACGTCATAGCCCAAAGAGCGCTAAAGGGGGTATTCCTATCGTGGATCAGGTTAAAGCCCAAGGGAACAGTTGTGGCTATGCAGACTCCATAAGAAAATTGGAAGGCCTAGTGGAAGGCCTATCTAGAGCAGTAGAGAAGCTCGTAGCAGTTTAAGTTCAAGTGTCGTTGCTACCTGCTGCTCCTGCTCCAAGCGATTCTCGTGCGGGGTACCGCGAGGTGCGGGGGCGAGCACTGGGTGTTACTGATGCGGACACCCTGGGCACTACGCCAGAAACTGCTCGCAGCCTGCACCACGGCTGCATAGTGTAAATATCAGTGGGTACCCTGAGGGCCCGGTGGTGACTCAGAGTGGTGAGGGGGACACCGTACCGCAACGGTATATTTGCAAGGTCAGCCCGTCACCATGCTGATCGACACCGGCTCTCAGGTGTCAAAAATTGACGCTGAGGCATATAGGCAGCTTGCGGGTCCCCTTTTACAGCCCGCCGAGATGACTATAAAAGGAATCAACGGCAGCTGCCTCAATTTGAGGCAAGGTGAGATGTTAGAGGTGAACGTCCAGGGCTGCCATATGGGCATGCGAACATTTTTAATTCATTCATTTGCAGATCGCCCATATGACGGTATCCTGGGCATGGACATCCTAAAAGGCAATGACCTGTCAATGTGCCTGTGCACAAGTGGTTGAGCCGGCACAGGTCCTTCCGGTAGAGAGAGTTGCTAGGGTTGGGGTGTACAGAGCAAGGGAAGATGTGAATGGTTATGGGCATGTAGAGGTGATGGTAGAGAAGGAAATTGTGGGATTAGGTAATCTGAGGAATATCGCCAACCAGACCCGGAATGAGTCATGCTGAGGGTCCTGGGAAGCAGTACCCCACGACGAATGGGCAATAAAACAAGGTGGACTGGCCCCTTTGAGGTTTGTGCTGAAGATGGAGCCGGATGGGTACAAGTGAGGGGAATCAGATTCAAAGATATCAAGTGGGTGCGAATAACGCAGGTTTGGGAAAAATGGAGAAGAGTGGGTAGGGATATACATAGTGAGTGGGTCCCACCAATGGAGGTAAGCAATGGTCTGTTGGAGCATGGATCAACTGGTATATACCAGCCGCTACATATGGAACCGGAAGTCGGTGAAATGAATTATCCAACAGAGTGGTATAATCCTGTACCAGCACAGTCTTACAAGGAAACAGTACCTGGTCCGTTGTGGAAGAACCCTGTAGGGTACTCGTACGCAAATGCTCCCGGCGACAGGCAAGGGGTGCAACCTGAAAATTCGTGGGGACAGGCCGAAAAAAGGGTGACATGATATATAACGAAGGCTATGCTGATTACCGGAACTTTTATGGTAATGCTCTACCTCCGTCTGGAAACCATCAGCAGCAGCCAGGTGCAGCAAGTTAAGGCAACAATGGGTTGGCAGGGAAATGAAGTAGTAGTGAGGAACGGGGAAGAAGAAACTAGGACTGGTGTGGTCTATGCCTCAACTGAATCCCATAAGGGAGGAACAGCCTCATAGGGCAGAGGAAGATGATGAGGGTAAGGAAGAGGACTTGTCCAGGGAAGGTGAGCTACACGCCCTCAGGAAGAGTTTTAAAGGGGAGAATATGGGTAAATCACATATAAAAGAAGAACCTGTATGGCAGGGGGGATTGCAGGTTTTTCAGAAAGTTCGTCAACAAATGGAATCTGAATTAAAGGAGAGGGAAGTGTGTTCGGACGAAGGAAAGACGTGGACATTGTCTGCGCAGGTACGGGATAAGGGAGGAATCAAGGGGGTGAAGAAACGAACGAGGAGAGGGAAGGGTGGTAAGCGTGAACTGATTAAAGAGAAGAAGCTTGCAGAGGCTAAGCTGAATAAAACGGGTAGTGGCGAGCCAGAGGAGGTATCAGCAGTAGAAGGGGTGCCCGATGTGGCAAGTGATGAGCAGGGTGAATATGAATTTTGTAACGAAGCAGAAAATTCGGAGGAAGGCGATTCCGAAGCAAGTATGGACGCGTATCAGTACCCGTCTTCGTTTCTTGGGAGAAGAGATACGGGTTTCTGTGAACTCGAGTGGTGATGTGTTGGATGTGTGTAGTCTAACGTGTTATGAGTATGTATGTGGGTAGTGACGGTGTTGTTTATTTGTGTTTTTGTGTTGTGATATCGTTCTGAGGTAATTGTATTACTTGTAATTGGAGCGTATTGGTGTCTTAAGCGTTTCTGTTTTGTGTTGGGTTGGGTATGTTTTACGTATAACATTAATTTGAAGTTTATAGGGGTAGCGTGCTCGAACGTAACCCTTTACAAGGGATGTTTAAGGCCTTTCGTCGGGCGCATGTAACATTCCATGTCAATTGGAAATCACGTGGGTGCGGCGAAGGGTATTTAATAATTTAAATGTACACACCTGATTTGAGTTGAAGTTTATGATAAGTTTTCAGTGTGGCATAATAATAATAATAATCATCTAACAATGTGGCTATTGATTCTGTTGTATTGTCCATTTTTGCGGGTTTTGGTGAATTTAGTGCGGTAGAGCATAATTATGCTGTATTTATAATAAAAGTGGATAATGATTTTTACTTGTTGATTGTACTTTATTATTGGCGGTGTCGTAATTGTTGTTATCGTGGTTGTGTTGAGAGAGCGTTTGTGTTGCGTGTGTGTGCTCTGTTGGAGGCTGCGATTGTTGCCACTGAATTCTACGAAGATCATCGCAGCTTCCAGCAGAGTATTGTTGCGTGGAAATTTTTCTGGAAGATGCCCATTGCATTTAAATTATGATGATATTTTTCTGGGGCTCATGTTTTTGAAATAAATCGAAGTTTATTTAAGCATACAAATGCTTCTAGAAAAACTGCAGTCGCTATTTGTTTTTTTTCCACTACCCATTTTTTTTAAAACTTTTATTTTATTTTCGTTTTTATTTCTCCATTGCTAGTTTTAAAGCAAATCCATGTGCATTTTAATTTTAAATATTTTATTTTAAATATCGTGTTATGCATCCTTCATATTCATTTCAAAAACAAATCGCATTGGGAACGAACAAATATATGCGATAAGAAAAATTATATGCAATATACTTTTAAATAAGACGATATATTTTCTTATCGTCTTTGCTTTCAGCATTTCCAACTCAAAAATTTTTTCCCACTAAAACCAAACTAAGAATCTGCTAGATTCTAATTTTTTTTTTTTTTTTTAGCAGAAGCTTCGCTAAGCAAAAGTGAACGATCGTGAGTGTTCACTAACAACGGCGAGGTCGGGGAGTTTTTAGATGTAGCACTCGATCGCGATCAGAATGAACTTTTATTAATTATGTAAATAATTAGAATTAATTTCACAGCCTAGATAATAATTAATTAGAACAGCAAACAGGGCAGGAACACAATTGGCACATTGCTGCTATTTCAAAATGGCGGCTGCCGAAAATCGAAACTGAAGAGATTTCAATTCAAAATCAAGTTCTTGGTGTTTTTCATGCAAAAAACCACACAAAAGTGTTCTTTTCCTCTACTTGACAAGTAATGTTGAACCTTTTTGCTCAAAACTGAAGTCATTTCATTGAATGTGACTTCCCAAAAGTAACTAAAAATTAAAAAAAATTCGTTAAATCGGTAAATTGTTGATGAAGAGCGTCATTAAATAGTTTGTTACCTTTGAAATGTTCGCTCTTTTGAAATCGTTAAACTGAAAATAATTAACACTGTAAACAAAGGAATGTTTGCATCGTATTCATAATAAGTTCGTTAATTTGCAAATTTCGTTATTGTGAGGTTCTTTGTAATGAGAGTTTACTGTAAAACGATGTATTTCAATCTTTTTAGGCTAACTTTTTTTGTGGCCTAATGTAAATCGCAGCCCATAAATGCTTATTTTTTCGTTACACCATCAAATTTGCGGCTGCGGCCTAAAGTGAATGCGGCCAATATTCAGCCGATTTTATTTATTATTTATTTATTTATTATTTTGTTAATTATTAATTATTTATTTTTTATTTTTATTTAATAACTATTATTTATTGTATTCCAGGGTTTTTGTGTCTCATCCTTCTTTCATATACAGGGTGCATCAGGTTCGATGGTCATAAAGTACCTAGCGTGATCCTTTGCGTGATTACAAACTTAAGTTCCTTATCGAAAATGTAGAAAACTCTAATTTTAAATTGCGTTGTTACGTCATTTATGAACTTTCCACACCAGCAGTTCATTAAATTCAAAGGGGCGATTACAATTAAATCGGCAGCAACTGTTGAGATTAAATGAAGTTTTCGACAGATTTTCAGCAAACTTCACGTGATGTTTAGACACTTAACATTCGAGTTTTGAACATTTTGCATAAGGAACTTTAAGTTTGTAATCATGCAAAGGATCACGCTAGGTACTTTATGACCATCGAGCCTGATACACCTGTATATCTGTTCATCAATAGATAGTGCCTATTTTATATTTGCTTCCTATTTTTTTAATAGGAAACTTCGGTCACTTTATACTTTTTGAAAAGGTAAATCGATTGCAGAGCGGCAAAAATCATTCGATAAAAACACTGTAGATTTGAGTTCATGGCTTTAAATTAACCAGCCTTTGTTGAATCGTTTTCTAACAATGAAATTAATATTATAAGCTTTCAGAATAATAATTAACCAGTCACATTTATTTCCATTCATAAATTATTATTAAATTCACGTGTTATATCTATTGTCAGCGATTCCTTTGGAGTTAAGAAAAAAGGAGTTACGCTCGTTCATTAAAATGAAATTACTATAAATATTTACACATTTCATTAATAAATTTATAAAAGTTTCATTAAATATATTAAAATAATTTAAAAGGTTATATAAATAATGTAACTGCTGTCTAAATTACTAGTTAAGATACTGTGGGACGCTAAAAAGAAGTAGTTCCATCTTTTTGTAGACCCTAGAAATTTGCAGCCTAAAGTGGATAGCGAGCTTTAAAGGGTTATTTTTTCGTTCCACCGTCCAATTTGCAATTGTGGCTTAAAGTGAATGCGGCCAATATTCGAAAAAATACGGTATATAGAGGGTATAAATCAAATGTCAAGGGATATTAGAGGGGCTCAAATAAATCGAATGTTAAGGGAAAACCAACATGCTTTGATTTACAGAGGTCCTCAATTTATTGAGGATAAGTGAAATAAAATTCGAATTATTGAGGTTCAATATATTGGAGTCAAAAAAAATAAAATTCGAATTATTGAGGTTCAATATATTGGAGTCAAAAAAAAATAAAATTCGAATAATAAGGTTTTGTTTGAGATTTGACTAACCATATGGAGATGAAACTGTGATGAAATAAACTTCATCACCACAGAACTGTTTTTATTTAATAAACATATCTGTGTTGTTTGAATCATTTTTTTTTGCAGTGAATTTTATTTATTATAAAATTTCGTACAACATATTCATTTCTCATCAATTTGTTTTTTATTTAAGAGTTTGTCTTTTACCAAAGTTTAATGTTTTAGTGAATTTTAAACAATTGCCAATATATTATTTTGAATATTTTTTTTTTGCTGTCTTGTCTGCATGTTTGAGAAGGGAAGAGAGAAAAAAACTCGTGTTGCCATAGCGACGGAGAACATCCGTTGCGGTAGGGGGGGGGGGGGGCGACTGAGTTAAGCGAGTTTCAAGGGTCTGGGGGATAGTAACCAATCAAATACGAGAAATTTGGTGCAAACGGAAGGGATCCGAAAACTCACGTGGGGGAGTGGGAGTTATGTAAGGTATTAAAAAAAATAAAACCTGGAAAAGAATGAGTTGATCAGAAGGGATTGATCAAAGAGATTGAGCACATCGAGTTCTTATTGGCAGCATGTGAACAAGAATATGTGTCGTGAGCACAATGGCCAGTACTCATGTCTTAGCTATGAAGTTTGAGATCTAATGATCATTGATTGTCATGCACGAATTTATGAATGAACTGTTGTCCATCGGTCATTGTAGTCTCAGGAGAGAGAATCGAATGCATAAAAGTTTTGACCGGCAAAGTGTTACATGTAGAAGCATAATTTCATTCACACTCTGAGCTAGATTTCTCATTCTGAGTTTATAATTTTCGCAGTTTCTGCCCTCATGCATTTGAGTCAGTGGGGCGGTCTCGTAGTGAGAAAATATCAGCTCTGTGAGTGACATGTAAATTTATCGAGCTGAAATGACTGTTTAATCACTTAGTGCTTGGAAGGCGATTGATTTGACTTTTCACATCTGAGAGTGTAATAGGAGAGCAGTAAGCTAAATTGAGAACGGACAGCATCTCGGCTATCGCATAGCTCCATCTAGATGTACATGGAGCAGATCTGTAGGGGCGGGCGTTGGCTTACAGCTTACAGGACAGCTCCACTCTCGTCAGTCGAAGTTAATCAGAAAGCAGAGCAACTGAGCACAGCAGTAACCACTGGGTTCACCAGCCATTGAGTCATCGTACAGTTCCATTTCTATGTATTCACCGACTGGAACAGTGTGTGTGACAGTGTATTGACAAAAAGTTATGCAAGGTATCAGCTACCAATGACAAGTCACCACAGATTTCACCTAGACAGGATGGAACTCAAAATGATCCAAACTTAAGTATTGTTATTTCATAATATTGAGCCCACGCGTTATCTTTCATAAAATTATCTCAAAGGGCTTAATTGAATGTACAACATTTATTGAACCAGATAATTTTTGATGAAAAGTTAATTTTTGCGACATACAGGGTTGGGACACATTAATATGGCCACCTCTCCTCGAACATGTTGGAACGTCCCGTGGTATGCAGATGAAAAATCAATGCATATCATTAAAAGCTGACAACAGCAAATGTGTAGTAGCATCCGTTAACACAGCAATTATTGCCGTCATGGGCAGAGCAAGTGATCTGTCGGACCTCCAAACAAGGATGATCATTGGCTATAGGGCCAAGGGGGGGGGGCAGCATTTCAGAAACGGACACCTTTGTAAACTGCTCTAGGGCGGCCGTTGTGAAGGTGTACCGCGACTGGACAAACCAGACAGTTTCGAGCAACCGAAGTGGTAACTGTGGGGCCCCACGAGCCATCGATCCTAGAGGCAGGCGTCGGTTACAATGCCTGGCCAAGACCAATCGGCGTGCCACTGTTGAGCAACTGACACAGCAAATGAACAGCGGGGCCACTAGGCATATCAGCACCAAGACAGTGCAACGATACCTCTTGAGGCTGGGGCTCCGGAGCAGGCACATGGTAATAGCACCCATGTTGACGTCTGTGCATCGCTGAAAACGCCTCCAATTCGCAATGGACTATTGTCATTGGACCTCGGCCGAGTGGCAAAGGGTTGCTTTCTCTGATGAGTTGCGGTTTCTGGTGAACAGAGTGGATGGACGATGGAGAATTCGTCGGGAAGAATCTGAGAACAAGCATCCCGACACCATCATTGGCAGATGACAGGCTGGTGGGGGAGATGTGACTGTTTGGGGGATGTTTTCCTGGTATGGTCTGAGTCCACTGACACCGCTGGAGGGTACACTTAATGCTGTTCGTTATCTGACGACCGTCGCACCCCTGTTCGTTATCAGGTACACCCCTTCATGTCGACAGTGTTTCCTCAGGGTGATGCTCTCTGCCATACAGCCAAAATTGTCCACGACTGGTTCGAGGAGCATGAGGATGAATTCAAGCTACTTCCATGACCACCAAACTCCCCGGATCTCAACCCCATTGAACATTTGTGGGACCATCTCGATCGCCATGTCTGCAAGCTGGACCCTCCACCACGCACGGTGATGGAATTACAAGATGCACTGATCACCAAATGGTCCCAGATTTCTGCAACCACCTTCCAGGACATATTGATTCTCTGCCACGTCGACTAGCTGCTGTGCTGGCCGCCAAAGGTGGATATTCTGGATACTAGCAGGTGGTCATATTAATGTATCCCAGTCCTGTAAGTAGTCTGCATTCATATTCGATGTCATTTTTGTATTTATACTCATTCTTGATTTGTAATTTATCTCAAGCATTACTCGTAAATTTTATAACTAAGACTTCTAGTACTTTAATCATAAATTTTATTATTCTCTGAATAAATCACATTATTGCAAATAAATCATTTTATCCTAGTTAATTTGGCATGTTTTTTCTGAATATTTATTTTAGCGTTAACAAATTTATTTAGTATCTCTTGGTTGAGAAACAAATGTTTTATTGCTAAAAGTTTATTGCGGCACAACTTGAATTTTGTTAATTTGTTAGAGCCCACTATACGATCCGATCGAATTGAAGGGCCAAACTTCAGGATTTTGTTTAATTAAATATCAATTGGCCTACCTTGTGTTAATTAATATTAAAAAAATAGCAGAGTGTAGGATTAAACGATACAAAACAATGCAAATTATTTTAATTAAAATAGAAATTTAGATACATAATTTATTATCACATACTGCAGCGGCTTTCAATGTTTTCAGAGCAGTGTACCACTGAAAAGTGAAACAATTCAGAGCTGGTACCTCGAAAGCAAAACAATTCACAGCTTTGTACAATTATAACAAAACTAACAAACCATTGTCACTGAGCCTTTGGGTCCTTTAGAGGTCTCCTGGTTCAAGTACTACCAATTTACCTCTAGCATACCACTGATTGAGAAGCACTGACGTAACGTACTCAAAAAAGAAATTATAATTAAAGTAAGTATGTAAGTTTAAAGTGCTTCATAGGATGAAGCATCTGCATGTCTACTATGAATGAAAACCAATCAGAACTGCTTATGGATGAAACACTATTAGAACTGCTTATGAAAAATTCTAGTAGGGAAGAGAGAAACTAACATCAATTCGATTTACAGAGGTCCAGATTGATAAAATTCCACGTCTGGATGAATTTATTTGCATTAACTTCGATTTATAGAGGCCAACTTTCCACTAAAAAAGTCGATTTATGGAGGTTCTATAACTCTGAATTATAGTTTTAGCTCCGGAGCGGACAGGGATAGACCAAAATTTTGAATTAAAGAGCAATTCAATTTATCATGGTTGCTCGAGCTCTTTTTTTGATGGAGCAATATCCGAGTATACAGTAAAAATGAACACATGAAAAAGCTTAGAATTAATATAGTAAAAATTCATATTATAAACTAAAAACAATTATTTTAAAATTTTAAAATTATTTTCATCATTTATTTCATAAAATCATTTCTTCATTTATTTCATTTATTTAACAATAATTTTAACTCAATAGATATTTTTTTGTTGACAATAGCAGGTTTTCTTCTTGCTTCTTAGTTTTTTATTTATAATTGTCTTATTTTAACTGTTTGTTTAGTTTAGTTAGTCATTACTCCTTTACCCTTTCTAGGCTCACTTAGTTGTGTTTACTTATGGTTTTAAATTTTTTCTTTTTTTTCTTTTACTAAAGGGTATTGTTTTGTTGTTTCCTTTGATGTTGAATTTATTATCTATTCTTTTTACTTTTTTTTTATTTTTTTTTTATTTTTGTCGTCCGTTTTAATTATATGTCTGTTGTCTAATTTTATTGTACTGTTTGACTCTGCTTTCTTTGTTCATAGCTTTTTCGTTTACTTTATTCTGTTATTTTATATGCACTTTTCATTAACTCTATATTGGGCTTCATCCTGTTGGGGGAACATGGGGCTTTTCCCTCTGGTGTATCTGGTGAGAGTCCCCCCCATTGTTGTTACATTATTATTATTATTATTACTTTGTTGATTGAAAAGCTCAAGTTTCTTGGATTGTTGAATGATGCTCTCGATTGGTTCCGGTCGATGCTTAGAAATCGAAGTTTTAACTTATGCTTTCTCAGGCATCTCGATCCGGCTTTTCCTTTTAAAAGTGGCGTATCACAAGGTTCACCATTTGGTCACTTGCTCTTTAACATTTTTGTAGCGGACTTGCCTACAGTGCTCGTGGACCAGCTCGCGAGGATCCTTTTGTATGCCAATGATGTGAAATTGTTTCACTCTATTGAAGGATGGAGGGACTGTACTGGTTTTCAGACTGCCCTGCGGCTGGTGCATAAATGGGCTAGTGACAATGGTTTGGTCCCGAATGCACAAAAATCATTTGTCATCTCATTTAGCCGCGTTGCTGCTCGTTATATACAGGGTGTTTCAAAATTACACCACCAAACTTGGCAAAACGTTAGAGGGGATCAATGTGAACATCTTTTGTTAATAACGTTTTATTCTAAAATGACTGTGCAGTCAGCTACAGTATAAAGATTCCACTGTTTCATCCTGCTTATTCGGAGTCCCATTAGCAAAAAGACAGTATTGCTTAATGTTTTGAATAACATTAATTTACCCACCACAGAATAATGGTTCATTCCTTTAAATCCATACAGTAGTATGCAATTAGACACATGGTTAGTACAGAAAGCAAATGTAAAGTTTAGTTGTCAATTGGAACCATTGCAAGCACAGCATGCAGATGTACTCAAATGAAGAATTGGCTGACATGCATTTCGTGTATGGAGCAGCCAATGGGAATGGGCGAGCTGCAGTTAGGCTGTACCAGGAAAGATACCCCACCAGACGTGTGCCTCACTATCAGACATTCGTGAATCTGCATCGACGACTTCGTGAAACAGGATCTTTCTCCAGGAAGATGGGCAACACAGGACGACCAGGAACGTAGCGCTACAGGATGAAATTCTGCAACAATTTGCTGATAACCCAACAACAAGTGTATGTGCAGTAGCGCACAACCTGGGTGTGAACCACACTTATGTTTGGAGAGTTGTGCACGAGAATTTGCTGTATCCATTCCACCGGCAAACGGTCCAATCATTGAAGATAACTGACTACCCTCTTCGTGAAGCATTTGCAACGTGGCATTTAGCACAAAATCACACGGACCCTACATTCACATCACGTGTATTATTCACAGATGAAGCCATGTTTACATGAGAGGGAATATTTAATTCACACAAAGCACACCTGTGGGCCCATGAGAATCCACATGCACGTTTTCTCCATGCATATCAACAGCGCTACAGTATTAACGTTTGGTGCGGAATTGTGCATGAACAATTGATTGGCCCATGACATGATGCCCACTTCCTTAACTCTGTTACCAGCAACATGTTTCTTCAGCATGTGTTACCAGAACTCTTGGAAGACATACCACTGAGAGTTCTTTGAGACATGTGGTACCAGCATGATGGGGCACCACCCCATTTCTCCCAGGAAGTACGTGATTACCTTGATGCAAGATTTCCAAACAAATGGATCGGTCGTGGAGGTCCTATCAACTGGCCACCCAGGTCACCTGACCTCACATCTGGACTACTTCCTCTGGGGACATATGAAAAGTGTCGTGTATGAAACTCCTGTTGAGTCACAGAAGATCTTGTGGTACGTGTGGTGGCTGCTGCAGCGATGGTAAACGAGATGCCTGGAGTGTTTCAGCACATCAACCGTTCCATGTTACGACAATGTGAGACTTGCATTGAAACAGGTGGTCGACATTTCGAGCACATTATGTAGCAATAAGACATTACAGACTTGTCTAATTAATGTTCTTTGTAATGATGTGAATACACGTGTTAAAGGTTAAGTGTTTCCATTCATGTTAATTAATTGAATCCACATATTGCAGTTGACTGCAGAATCATTTTAGAATAAAATGTTATTAACAAAAGATGTTCAAATTGATCCCCTCTAACGTTTTGCCAAGTTTGATGGTGTAATTTTGAAACACCCTGTATATGATTACCACGCTCACTATAGTACTCTGTAAGAGATTTAAGAGTTATTTTGTCAGATAACCTATCTTTCAGTAAGCATATGAACGATATTTATTTGGATATATCCAGCCATCAAAAGATCCACGTGGTTTTTCTCAGATTTGAGGACCGTCTACATTTTATTTAAGGCATTTGTTATTCCAAAAATAATTTGTTGCGCGTGGATCTGGTTTGGAGGTAACTTTCAAATTCTTAACAAAATTCAACGTAAATGCTCTAGCCTCAATTCTTTTTTAGCTAAAGGTACAAATAATGTTAATCTGGCTAGTGATAACCTGATCAAGTTCAGTGTACAATGTATTATTAAACATATCTTTATTTAATGTTTTAATTAGTATCTTTTTTTATAGAATTTCCGTGTCGTCTGTATTTTCTGATTTTAATTTTACTTCCCTCAGAAGGTCGCGTAGGGGGTTTGTTTTAAACCCATCTATTAGGTGGAACTCGTATATTTCCCGGCTTAATCCAGTTAACAAACTGATTAAACATTATCATGAGCATTTTAAGGACATCGACCTATCACTTGCTGAGGGTCTGCATTTGAATTTATTTTCTAAAGCTTATTTCCTTTTCTACTCTCTTAATTATTATTTTTTTCCTTTCTTTTTTTTTATTTTTATTTTTATTTTTTTTTAAGTGTATTTTTTTCTCATTAACCATGTTTTGGGCTTTTTGATGGAGAAC
>JAHWFO010052722.1:234249-258477 GCA_023313115.1 Rhysida immarginata | reverse complement strand
AAACACATGGAACAATGTTAGCCAATGAGGATACAGCATAGGCTCTCCTCCCGACCAGCCAACACAAAAGGTGAAAAAGTGATCGAGAACAAAACTTTACATTCAAAACAAAATAAAATTAATTAAAATAAATTAAATATAAACATAAATAAACAATAATAATAAAAGAATAAAGTTAACATAAAGAATAGCTTAAATAAACAAGAATAAGTTTGTATGTTAATGTGTCCAAGACCATTCGAGCACGGTGACAGGGAACATTGTCCTGCTGAAACTGTCCGTCATCACCAGGAACACAGTCGTCATGAGTGGGTGCACCCGACGGCAAAAATGTTCAGGTAGTGTGTCGCATTCAGGGATGTGTCTACGGATATCAGAGGACCCAGTGTGTACCATGAGAAGACACTCCAGACCAGCAGTCCTCCTCTACCTGCCTGTATGGTTCTGCTGATGCGCAGTCTACCGTCCGCATGATGAAGTAGGAACTGCGATTTGTCGGACCAGGCAACCTTCTTCCACTCATCTTGTATCGCAATGATGACAGGAAGGCATCTTGTCATCATAGCAGATGAACTTTCCTATTTTGTGGTGACAGCGACGGTACCCGTACTGGCTGCCTGTTGTTAAACCCAGCTCAGTGCAAGGCATGTCGTACTGTGTGCTCCTAACTGGGTTGGGATGCTCCCTCATTGAACTGTGCTGCAATTTGTTGGGATTTGCTGTGGATGATTCGTGCCACTCGCTGTTGGCCTCGTTCATCCACACCCCCGTTTCGTGTCCGGAGTTGTGTTTTGTTTGAGGTTGTTTTTTGGCATAACTGCCATTCACGGGATACCCTTGACACTATTGCACATGAAAACCCGAGGAGGTTTGCGGTTTGTGAAATGCTCAACTACGCTCGTCGAGCTCCAACAATCATGCCTCGTTCAAAGTATGTCAAATCCTGGGATTTACCTATATTCAGTTCACTTCTTCTGCTGACTGCAACTTATGATCCAATGCATTCCTTTTATACACCGCTTCGGCCTGTTCCATTGTTTGGGTGTCGCTGGGAGGCCAATCCATTTTCCGTAAGAGGTGTCTCTAATAAATTGGTCATTCAATGTGTATGTTTTCTTTTTAATAGATTAAAAATAGCTAAAATTGATGGTTAGCTAATAAAAGTTGGTAAAATGTTGGCTCCATTGTAAAGTGTATCAGATTAGTAGTTGATGTTATCAGATGTGGATGTCAACAATACGAAAGGACAAAAGGCAAATAAATATCTCGTGAAATAGTGTCGTGGATTCATCTATGTTTTGCGGTATTGATGTGTAATGTAATCCATGGTTTAATACAATTGAATTTTTATTTTTTATTATTATTTATTTATTTATTTATTTATTTATTTATTTATTTATTTATTTACAAAAATTGGTGTTGGGGATCAGCTGCCTTCCTCAATCCTTTTTTATTTTTTTGCTTTTTTGTTTTCCTTCTCTGGTTTTCATCTCTGCATGCTGGCAACAACAATTCCATCTGAAAGACTTTTTTCAGAGACAGGCCACATAATGTAGATCTAACTCAAAATCTAAAAATTAAGGTTTTTTTGCCCATCTGTAACTGAACTCTCTCAAGTTTATCAAATCATGAGATAAATAATAAAATCATTTGTATAACAAAAATTCTTGAATATTAATAGCTAATTCAACTGTTGAATCTATTTTTTTTTTTCGTTAATTTCTAAGAGTTTATTTTAAACAAACAGTCTACTGAATTAGTATTTCACAAACATCGATCATGAAATAGATTATTTTTGGACTTGCATCGAATATTTTTAAACAACGATTTTGAAATTGATATTAAATTTTTATGCCAACTCATTGAGGCCGACGTTCGGAATGGAAGTTATGTAAACTGGCAACGCTATCTTGCACCAGCATCAGTACTTGATTCTCACGATGCTCACAACACTGATGAAACGGACAACACTGTCGCAATGCACAACACTGCTTATGTGTGTGAACCAGGCTTTAATCTAGTTTAGGAAGATGACTATAATAAGAACCACATACATGGTCTGTTCAAAAAATAACCAAACTTTTTTTATTATGTGGCAATGGATCGTCGTAGCGACGAGTGCTTGGCAGCATTACAATTGTCTTATCCTTCTGCCTAACAGACTAATTACAATTTTTACATGTTGTTTAGTTTCCAAGTTATCGCCATTTGAGTGCAAGGTTTTTCAGTGTTCGTGGCGATTTTTGCAATATCCGATTTTGTTTGAAACTGGGGAAATCATTAACGGAATCGCAAAAAGAGACCACTATTGTGGCACAACAACTCGTGGTTCCTTCATCATGACAATGTGGCTGCCCACTCAGTCTACTTAATTCGCTGATTTTATTCTATAAATCAGATGACTCTCCTCCCCATCCTGCCTTCTCCCCAGACCTAGCTCCCTGCAACCTTTTATTGTTTCCAAAATATAAATCAGTGCTGAAAGGACACCGTTTCGACTCCATTGATGACATTAAGAAAAAATCGTCATAGGCATTGAAGGATATTCCAAAAGAATCTTTCCAGGACTGCATGTAAAGTCGGAACACCACTGGAATAATTGTAAGAAGAGAGAAGGGGAGTACTTTGAAGAAGACAAAGACCAAGCTGTATATTAAATATTAAGAAGAAAAAAAAGTTCGGTTATTTTTTGAACAGGCCTCGTATATCATTGTGAGTCACCAGCAGTACAATTCTTCACCACCAGTATAAACACTAAAATTTTCAAATTTAATAGGAAGTGGTTCATTCATTCCAATAGCAAATACACTACATGGTCAAAGGAGTTGGGACACCTGTTGCTCTACCATAAAGCCGCAAAAAGCTTCAATCAGTAGTGTGTAGGACCACCCCGAGCTGCTATCACTGCCTCCACCCTACATGGCATACTGTCCACAAGTTTACAGTATGTGTCCACAGGTATTGACCTCCATTCCTCTGTGACTGATGTCAGTGTGGTTTTTTTTAGTTGTGCGTGTTGTATGGAAAACACTGTTGTCTTCTGTGGGGTTTTGTTCGCCTTATTGTTAATGCAGTGTGGAAGTGATTAGGTGGATGTGTGCTCTGGTGTGAGTGTTTTGGCACCCCATCCACACATGACAGAGGGCACACCTCGATGAGTGTCATGGCCAGTTCCTGAACAGATATAGGGCGAACCATCTTGGATCTCACACGTCGTTCCAATTCGTCCCAAAGATGTTCGATGGGGTTGTGATCAGGACTCTGGGCGGGCCAATCCAGTTCTTCAACCCGCATCTCGTCAAACCAGTCGAATATGGATCTTGCTTTGTGGCAAGGCGCATTGTCGTGCTGGAAGAGGAACGGCCCGTCACCGAAGTGTTCCCACAGCGCTGGAATTGCCCCGTTATCCAGAATGGTCCTATAGCCATCAGCATTGAGGTTTCCGTCCACCTTGATGAGCGGGCCCAGCCCAGTCCAGGAGAATCAGCCCAGGTGTTCACAGGGGTGTCCCAACTCCTTTGATCATGTAGTGTAGCAAATAAATGAGATGGATCAGGTGACTATCTTTGGTTACAAGTAGATGACCAGGAGGATGAGCAGGAAGACAGTAATATTTCAGTTTGGGAAAATGAAGCAATTACAGAAGAGACATGGAATGAACGTTTTGGTGACAGCGAGGATGAGAGTTTTGAAGATTTTGATAGCTTTGTTTTATTTATATGTAAATAAACTTGTTTTAAGATGTCATTTATTTCAATGTAATTAACATGAGTTATGGTTGTCTGGTTTGAATTTTAAGAGGAAAAAAACTTTTGTACCAAAATTTCAAATTTGGGGGGTGCGGCCTGTATTCGAGAATATACAAAGCGATTTTAAAGTTGTTTAAACCCCCCCCCCCCCCAATACAATTTAAAAATGAGATACAACAAATCTGTTGCAGGCAAGATAGAAATTAGGTATGGGCTAAACAATGGTGGTGTCAAATTTGACTTTTGACCTCGAATTTTTGTACCTTGCAATTTGTAACTTCGTAACTATTACAGGTAGAGAAAAATGTCCAATTCCACAGTTGTAGAGCTCAAAACGCTGATTTTGACAAAAAAAGAAATTAAAACTAAACTTACTACAGCTGGCTCAGCAGCTGAGAGCATTAAGGTGTAGGTCTTGCAGTTTTATTGCATCTTGTACCAGGGTCAGTAAATGATTTGAAACTATGAATCCAGCAGGATTGTAAAGACATAACACCATCATGATGTTAAATGTGACGGATTCTGTGAAATACCATGCACAGTTATGCACTGCTGCAGAAGAACAGCACATTGTGCACTTCATTCATTGACAAATGTATTTTAAACAATGAAATTCCATTTTATTCTAGTGGGTAAATTTTCATCTTTTATTATTATTATTATTATTATTATTATTATTATTATGTTGTTGTTGTTGTTGTTGTTGTTAAAATCAGCGTTTTGAGCTCTACAACTGTATAATTGAAAATTTTCTCTACCTGTAACGATTACGAAGTTACAAATTAAATTGATAAAATGGTTAGTGAATACCGTAATTTACAGTAGTAATGCCGCGGCTTTCTAATAAAAAAGTTGTAAAAAATGCCTGTGCAGCCTAACTACCGGGTTTTTTTTCCAAACAGCATGACAACAACGATTTCAGAAAACTGATACTGCTTTGAAGTGATGCAGTTGCATTCAGTCCTGATGAAAATCAAACGAAATTAGCGCATAATATACATTACAGTACCTTAATTTTCCTGTATATACAATGTACAGTTCATTATTTATTACATTTATTCGCTTTTCATTTGAGTTCCCCACTGCCCGTCGCCATTTTAACACATCGAAACAAAGTTGTACTTCATGGATTGAGAAGGTACATTCGTATTTTTTTTTTGGCGCCGGAAATTCAAAAGAAAAGTTGCATAATGAACTTCAGACGAAATTAGCATATAATATACATCACAGAACTTTAATTACTCTGTATTTACAATGTATAGTTCATTATATATTACAATATTTCACTTTTCATCTGCATTTCTCGTCGCCAATAAAATACGAATGTAAGTTTTCAAATATGAAAGCCAACAACATGTTTGATGTGGTAAAGTGGCATTCTGTTCATATTGAGTTACATTCGTATTTTTTTTTGGCAACGGGAAATTCAAATAAAAAGTCGTATTATGAACTTCAAACGTAATTAGCGTCTAATATACATGACAGAACTTTAATTACCGTGTAGTTTATAAATGTAAAATCTCCGACAGTAATGCCGCGGCGGCCGATACGCTCCCCCACCACAACACGCAATCGGTAATCTAAAATCAGTTTTTTTATATGGCATATATGCTTCAATAAAAGTAATACGATTTCAGTGGAGAAAAATTTTTAATTTCGTACATTTAATATATTTTTGCACACATTTCCTCCAGCGTCGAATACATTTTTGGCCGTCGATTGTGTCCTAACTGCATTGCTGCTGCACGATTGCTCTTAAGCCTTTTCAATCTTGGCTGTTAGTTTAAAAGCTGCTGCATAGCTTGCACGTCGCTTTGGTGAATTTGAAACATACTCTGCTCATGGTGAAGATAAACTCCACCGTGCTCTTGCTTATAATAATAATAATAATAATAATAATAATAATAATAATATATAATAAAATACTGGTGTTTCTAACACCTCTCAACGTTCTCATGACTGTTTAGCCCCGCGCACGCGCTCGTGAAACCTTTTGATTGTCAGCCCCGAGCATCGAGATAAAAAGTCCGATCAGTAAATAAGAGCAAGAGCGTACCTTCATCTGTTCTTGATAAGAGTTAACTGCCACAGAAACTCGTTATGCTTTCAAACTTTGTTTTAAGCGTAATTATTCATTTTCCTATATTATAATCTGGTGGGGATTTATAAGATTTCAATGCATTTATTCTTTTATGAAAAGAAATATGACCGTTAAAAACGCAAAAATCTACAAGAAACCTAACGAAACTTTAAAGAAAATTCGAAACCTAAGAGAAAAAAAACTTTAAAAAATAAAAAATGTAAAACAATCTTCGCTTTATCTTCAGCTTCTTCGCCCCTACCGTGTATCCAGCTATAAGAAATTTTATTTAAAAAACACAAAAGAAATACGTTTACAGGCAACTTGTTCTCCTTAAAGACCAATTTCGTCTCTCGTTTTCACTATATCAGTGTGTGTGCGCGCCAATCATAAGCTGGCTGCGGGAGTTGGCCGTTGTGTAGAGGGGGCGTAGCGAGTGCGCGTCGCCGTCACCTAAAAGTGAAGATTTATCCTAAAAAAAAAAAAAACGTGTATCCTGACGTGTTTTGTGCCTTCAAACTCATTACAAAACTATAAATGCATTTGGAACATACTTCGAGGTGGGATCGGAATGAAAAGTGAAATATGAACAGAATGCCACTTTACAACATATTTGTTGGCCTTCATATTTGAAAACTTACATTCATATTTTATTGGCGACGGGAAATTCAGATGAAAAGTGAAATATTGTAATATATAATGAACTATACATGGTAAATACAGAGTAATTAAAGTTCTGTGATGTATATTATGTGCTAATTTCGTTTGAAGTTCATTATGCAACTTTTCATTTGAATTTCCGGCGCAAAAAAAAATATGAATGTACCTTCTCAATCCATGAAGTACAACTTTGTTTCGATGTGATAAAATGGCGATGGGCAGTGGGGAATTCAAATGAAAAGCGAATATATGTAATAAATAATGAACTGTACATTGTATATACAGGAAAATTAAGGTACTGTAATGTATATTATGCGCTAATTTCGTTTGATTTTCATCAGGACGGAATGCAACTGCATCACTTCAAATCAGTATCAGTTTTCTGAAATCGTTGTTGTCATGATTGTACATCATAGACAATTCGTTTTACTTGTCTATCATAAAGGGGGAGGGGGGTGCGGCCTGACTACCGTTGCGGCCTAACTACAGTTTTTCTAAAATGATACCTTTTTATCGGTGCGGCCTAGCTACCGCTGTGGCGTTATTACCGTAATTTACGGTAATACAATGATGTCCCCAAGTGGCCCGCATGGTCAGAAACCAACGAGTTAGGCCACAAGGAGGCAGATATAATCCACAATACAATAGAACAATGAAACAAGGGTTAGTAAACAAACAATAGAACAATAAATAAATAAATAAATAAATAAATAAATAAATAAATAAATAAATAAATAAATAAATAAATAAATCAAGATGGGTCGAACGGATGGAGGAGCTACGATCCCAAACAACTTATAAAAGAAAAAACTATGGTAATAAAAAAATATTTATAATTTATCAGTTCAGTACCAGCTATACAAATCAGTATGGTAAAAAAACTAAAAACCATAATAATAAATTACAACTTCAAAGAAAATGTATCTATATTGACAGAATTAAACAATTAATGTCAAGTAAAACTAACAGCGAATGAGAGACAGATCCTTCATAATCATAAACAATAGAACAGACAGACGGTAGTAGGAGATCTTAGATTCAATCTGAAATTTCAAAGTTTAAAATTTAGAATTAGAATTCGAATTTTGTCTCCAGTTCACTGAGATGTGAAAGAAAAGCAATGGTCGCTCGATGCCCAACGAAAACCCAGATAAGGTTCAAGAGAACGCACCGAGGGGGGTAAGGAGGCCTAATTTTTGACGCCTGCATGGGAGACGCAATGATTGCGATAGTTAAGGGAAGATGCAGGTAGTCGTATGTTATTAGCAATCCAAATAGAGTAATTGTGTCTTTTTGAATTAAGATTAATCTCAATGGCCGTAGACAACATTTAGTAGTTTTATAAGTAAATATATATATGTTCGTAAATATATTTGATAAATTGTCGGAATACGAAACTGAGAAAAGTATTGAGATACCAGAGAAAACTTTGGGATAGCAAGCAGGGTGCGGAGAAACAATTTTTGTAACTTTAAAAGCTAGTTACATTGTGGGAGGTGGTAGAACCCCAGAAAATTACACCGTAACATACTGAAGAGTGGATCCAAGTATAATAAAGTAAAATATTAGGAGGACGATAATGAAGCCTGGAGATAATGCCTAGTTTTTTGTTGAGATTCATAAGTAAAGGATCAATGTGTGCATCACAGGATAAATCCAGTGATAAGGCCCAAATACTTGAAAGACAAAGTTGTCAGGATTACCTAGGGTGACCAGGCGTCCTGGTTTTCCGGGATTGTCCCAGTTTTTAAGAAACTGTCTCTGCGTCTCGAAAAAAGTTTTCGAGACGTTAATATGTCCCAGTTTAACAAATTGGACCTCCATTCTATTTCAATCTCATTCAATCCCGGAATACTATTCCGTTAATTCCTGGGTCATTCTTTCTATTCGTGACAGCCAGCATTCCTATGTTAGGTTGAGGCCATAGTTGTAAAAAAATTAATTATTTTTCAATATATCTACACTGTCAGAGTTGATAGGTTGAAAGAGTTCTGCGAGTTTGTGGGAGTAGAATATATGACTGCTTAGTCTCATTCGCATATACATTTGTTGGCATTGTTCCCAGCCCAGCAGTAAAACGAATTTTGAAAATTTTTGAAGGCTTAAAAGTCTTTTTTTTTTTTTTTTTTCCCCAAAGAAAAAAAAGTACCTAAAACAATTTTGAATTCCTTTAAGGATCCACTAAAGAAGCATATTTCTGGTTTCTTCACAGCCAGTTACATGTATTCCAAAATGGCATTAGAAAGATTGAGGGGGTAAAAAATCTTGTTTCGAAGTTTATTCGGTACATCAGGATATCCTGCACATACATACTCCAAGAGCAATGCAATGCAGAATTTCTTCCACTTAATTTAAAAATTGTCTTACAAAGGGACGAAATATCATATTCAGCATCATCTAATTTCAAACAAGAAACAAGAGAATTTTACATAACTGCCTATGATTATCTTTCTAAATGGCTAAGAACGCTTTTAAATATTAGTGTATTCTCTTGGATGCTGTTAACAGAACCACCTACATGGAATAAGGTCGAAGGAACGTGCCAGTCTTTAAAGGAAAGAGTTCTTGAAGAGAATGATTCAATATTATTTAATCAAAAAGGCAATGTTAAAAAAATGGATGAGAAACTTGCAGAATGGAAGGAATTGGACATACTTTGTCATAAAAAATGGGTTACTTTTTTCAGTAATGTCAATATAGTGAACAGTACTCAGAACTTTTAAAAATATGCCAATATATCGTTTCTATTCCCCTCTCACAATGCAAATGTAGAATGTTTTTTTTCACTAATGAACATTCAGTGGACTGATGGATGAAACCGACTGGATGTTCCAATGGTAGAAGCTATCTTGCAAGTTCAGACAAACTATGATTTTACGTGTACTGAATTTTATGAATATGCTCTGTATTCAAAATCAAAAAGAAGTTTCAAGAATGATGCTGATATTTATGACAAATTCAACAACTTCCGGTCACATTAAACCAGCTTCTGGTCACATGACATCAATTTCCTGTCACATGATACCAACTTCCGATCACTCTTCTCCAGCAGAGTTGCCAGGTTGGGCGATTTATCGCAAATTGGGCTACTTTTTTGTTCAATTTGCGACTAAAATTTCAAATTTGCGATTGCGACTAAATTGGGCTACTACTTATTGCATGTGGCGATTTTTGGGTGATTTTTTTTGTGCGAATTTTGTGACGATTTTTGGGCAAAATTATTGTCCAATAAAAAAAAAAAACTGGTTTTAGACAATTATTAAAACGAGGACGAGACGAGAAGACAAATGGAAGACCAGAGGCGTGATTAGGTCATATCAACGTTCTTTTACTGGATACAGTAGCCAATCCGGTTTCGAAATTTGGCGCTGGCCTCCCACTGGTGCTTTATACGCAATTGAGTATATATTCGTCTCCACGGTAAAAGTGGGCGACATCTAGCGTAGATTACTCAAACTAACAAAATGGCGCCTGGTATGGTTACAAGTGGAAGCTTAACAAAGAAAATAACATCTATATTCACAATTTCCCACGAAATAAGCAGTTAAAAACCGAGTGGGAAGTAAAGCTAAAGCTGGGAAAACAAGCTACCAGCTCTTTTTATGTTTGCAGCGCTCACTTTCTACCCTCTGACTACATTCACGCTGGTAAGTTGAAAAATAAAAAAAAATTTGTACTTATAGGTAGAACGTAATTATGGTTAATGGACGTAATATATACCGTAATTTTCGGGAGTAACGCCGCAGCGGCTGATACGCCGCATACGCCAAAATTTAACAAAACTGTTAAATCTCCGGGAGTAGCGCCGCGGCGGCCGATACGCCGCACCCCCCCCCCCCCTCCCATCACACACGGTCCTTTTTGTATAATCGCATTTTATAAGAAATTCAATAAAGAAACCAAAATTCAATATTTATAAGATATATTTTATTAGACGAATCCTTCAAAATCCGATGTTTCCGAATCGGAATGAAATAAAGATAAACGGTCGAAAGTCAAAAGTCGTTGGAGAGAGAAATACTGGGCGATTATGCTCGTCGAAATTGAAACCAAATACTGATTGTCATGAAACCAAAAGCGACCCCTTATATATCGCAACAGGTGTCATACTAGCGGGCGTCGATTATTCTGATTGGTTGACCTCTAGCGGGCGTAGATTATTCTGAATGGTTGACCTCTAGCGGGCGTCGATTATTCTGATTGGTTGACCTCTAGCGGGCGTCGATTATTCTGATTGGTTGTCCTCTAGCGGGCGTCGATTATTCTGATTGGTTGCCCTCTATTGACGAACGCAAAAATTAGACTAGTTGATCATTAGCCAAATGGCCTCTCTGGGCAAAAAGCCACACTAAAAGCGTGGATTATTTGAAATAATTTATTTCCTGTTGATGACTGATTACACTGCGCGATTTGCGAAAAACATCGATGTTGAAAACCTTCGATGTTCAAATACATCGATGTTTCCTAAGATATCCGATGAAAACGTCGATAAAAACCATCGATACTATAAACCCGTCGATAATAAGAGTGCTTTATTATCGAGTGAGTCACCCGCTGTCGATGAACGATCACGCTTGATCGTTATCGAAGTGAATTTTTAATCATTTTTAATTTTTTTTTTTTTGTATTTTTTGTAAAATCTCCGGTAGTAGCGCCGCGGTGGCTGATACGCCGCACACGCCGAATTTTTAACTTTTAATAACAGAAACGCTGCGGCGTTACTCCCGAAAATTACGGTACATATATTAGTAAAAATAAGAAGTATCCTACCGTATCTTAAGTCTTTAGTTGATAAAAAAGTGAAGTACCTTTCAAAAGTTAATGTTATGAAATACAGTATTAAATTGTTTATTTGAAATATGAAATAAGGTATTAAATTGGACGACACTTTTTGAAATCTGGTGCAGTACCAAGCATTAATCTACCACAGAGGAAACACGAACTTTCATTTTTAAAACCTTCCAGCAAATCATCTATCGAGAGAACAAAAAGACTGAAAGAACTGGGAGAAAAAAAAAATGTTGTGTATATATTTAAAAATTACTTCTGCAAGTATTCATTTGGAGTCTTTTAGCGTATTTATTTCAGCATTTATATGCCAACTTCATTATATAGATGAGGCTTCTAACATTAAACCGCAGTCTGTGTTGCATTTCTCATCAAATGAAAACCAGTTGACTGAAACCCACAAGGAAATAAATGCTCTTGAAATATGCAAAGTCAACCTGTTGATGCCATGATGGATTTTACAGAAGCCCTCCATCCTGAAACCAGAGCAACCGATGCTCGACAATTTCTTGTGTGTGCAAATTATGTGTACGACTTTTAACAATTTCCTCTCCTTCAACCAAACATCACGTCCTATCTAGCCACTATACCCCGAGTACCCATAGCGTGCGCCATTTTGAAGTGATCTCAGCACCAAATATAGGCCATCGCAGAGGCGAATAAGCAGATAAATAAGGTTTAGCAACATCAGTATTCGATCGACAAGGACTCCAGCAGGACCAGTAGCCTTAATATTTTAGAAGATTTCACAATTGTAAGTAGACTTCACAGTTTTTAAGTTTATCTTCTCTTTGTTTATCATTTCGATAGCTTAAAAGCTACACATAATTATTTTTTATTTACTTTTATAATGCGAATGGAGTGAAAGTGGATATTTTAATCAAATATTGTTGGTGCTTCCTAGTAGGAAGTTCCTACAGTATAATGGGTAAACGGGCGAAATATAAAAAGAATTACAAAAAATCATATATTTGTTGATCACTAAAAATGTTTGTGGTTGAAAGCTTACATAATCGATAGAATGTATATTTGTAACATCTTTTAATTTTATCTGTTCTTACTCTGATCATTTTGTTAATCTATTCTTTAGGAATAACGGTGAAATCCAATTCAGGTAAAAAAGCTGAATGTATTGCTGCAGAGCATGTTGCCTGTCACTCAGCAATACAAACAATAGATCATCTGGGAGAAATAATTAAATCGTCTTTTTCTTGTGATCTGATTTTAGGCATGGTAGAAGTGATTTCTACGTCGAACAGCTGATGCACTGTTCGAAAAATTACAAATTGTTATAAAAAATTTCCTTATATTGACATTTCCTTAAAAAATTTACTGGCAATAGGAGTAGATGGTGCAAGCTATATTCACAAAGCTGAGAGAAATAAGTCCTAATTTAGTACTTATAAAATGTGTATGTCATTCCCTCAATTTATGTCCTGAAGCAGCTTGCCGAAAGCTTCCTTCAAGCATAGATTTTTTACTAAAAGAATCTTTTAATTGGTTTAACCATTCTAATTTAAGACGAGATGCTTACAAGCAAGTGTATACACTGAGTGTATTACACTCATTAATGCCATCTCAACAGATCCCACTCAACTTGTTCAGGTGGCTCTCCAGATTAAATGCCATCACAGTTCTATTGAAGCAATGGCTTGAACTTAAAACTCATTTTGCCATAGCTAAAGATAAAGAGCACTGCTACATGGCAGGAATATTATATGAAATGTATGCTGACGAATCAAATTTGTTGTATTTTCTTTTTTTAAAGCCAGTTTTACAGGAGCTCAATAACGTTAACTTAATGTTTCAACGAGAAAATGCTGACCATTTTTTTATTCTTTCAGAATTGAAAGGCTTGGCATTATCCTTATTAAAAAGGATTGTACATCCTAATCATGTCTCGTTAGAAACAAACGTTTCAAATTTTGAGTTAATCTTTTTGCCATTAAACAAAGTAGATTTAGGATTTCAATTTTTGCAAAAGCTGTATTAAATTGTTATGCTTACTGATAAATGATTTATTATTTTATCATCAGCAGTCATTTTGAGGAATAAAACTTTGTAATTTACGAATATTTCTTTATTGTATGGTTTATTTGTATTTTGATAATGTTCAGTAATGGTTGGAAGCTTACATCATAGACAGAATGTAGATTTGCAAAGTTCCCACATTCTGGAAAGTCAGGGAAAGTCAGGGAAAAGGGCTATTTTCATGCATTGGGCGATTTCGGGCTACTAAAGTTCTCCGATTGGGCGAGTGAAAAGTGTTTGAACCTGGCAACCCTGTTCTCCAGTGTCCCGGTTTTTCATTTTGGAAATATGGTCACCCTAAGATTGCCTGATTATCATAACATAGTCTAGGTGACACAGGAATATTATGCTTGTTGCGCTGATAAAAGAACATGCCTCGTCTATATCAGATATTAACTGGAACGAATCAGTATTGGTAAATAGCAAAGCAATGGTGTCAGCATATAAGATAGGTCTGTAGTGAAAATCAGAGGAAAGTCATTTATAAACAAATTAAAAAGAAGGGGGGGAAAGAATCGACCCCTGAGGGATGCCTTGGTTCTGATCAGAATAGAATAGGATTTACCTAGATGAGATAAGTAATACCGTGGCTTCTATCCGAGAGAAAACTAGAAAGCCAAGGGAACGGAAGACCATGGATGTTATAATAAATACGCAGTTTATAAAGTAACAGTTTGATATCCATTGAATCGAAGGCCTTGGTAAAGTCAATAAAGGTGGCGGCCAAAAACTTATTCTGAGCTATTTCTGAACACAGAAATTCTAATAGTTCGAAACAGGGTGTCTCAACGTTTCACTTGGGTACAAAACCATGCTGACGCTAAATTAAATTGTTGACAAAAGTAAATTGATAAAAGTGTTTATAAAATAACTTTCCGAATATTTTTGAAAAGAACGATATAGCAGTAATCGGTCGATAGATGTAAAAAACTGAAGGGTCGCCCTTCTTAAACAAAGGTGTGATATGGGCAGTTTTAAGGGGGGTGGGTAGATACCTGAACTAATCAAGTGATTAAATATAAACGCTAACGCGCCAACGATAATGTTTCTCAGAGTGATAAGGACATCTGAGTGAAAGCCAACCAGATCAGGAACTGGAGACGATTTTAAACTGGAAAAAACCCCGCAAGCTTCCTCTTCAGTAGCAGCGATGACGAAAAAGGAAGGAGGAAAATACGGAATATGGTAGGGATAATTGGTAGACTAAGAAGGGGTTAGACTAGGAGTAGAAGGCAATAAGGTATAAAGAAAATCTGTGAGAGATGAAGAACAAACTAATTCAGGCTGAGAGAATGAGATAGGCTGGTCCCGTACGATAGAGCTCTTATCAACCAGCACATTTCTTTGCTGGCTTAAAGGCGTAAAAACAAAGAATTGAACCCGTATAATTATTTGGTGTTTTTAATAGAGTTCTTAGTAAACTTAGAAAATTTTTTGAAATTTTTTAAAGAGGTTGGAGGTAGGTTTTGCTGAAATTTACAATAAAGTGTAGTGTAATCCATGATCTAGATTTACAGTTAATAGGTTTGGTACGGTATAAAAAGGTTCTAAAAGGGAGGTAACAGTTGTAACCAAATTGGAGGTGGATTAAAAAACAAGAAAATAACTGGTCGGTATTCAATACCGGGGAGAAGGGAATTCCAATCATAGAGTGCTAAATAAGAATACAGACTGGCAACTAGGTTCGAAAAAACTAAACAGGAATCGACGTGATTAATCTTGTTAGAATTAGTGTTACTGTGACATTTCATGTCAGTGAGCATCACATGGGCTAGGCGGAAACAGAGCATTAGTTTCTTTTTTGTTGTTGGGGCACCATTTGAGTGCGTGGTTAATGTTTTAATTAAGTTACTGTAGTTTTATGTGGATGGAATTATTCCCAGCAGCACTGTTTATATTTTAACCCTTTCACTGCGTAATTAAATTTTATTTTCCATCTTGAGAAGATGGAATTATCCGCTTTTAGCAGCATAACAAGAAGTTTTTTAAACCCTGTGAGATGAATCAGATTTCCGCAGGTAGAGATAATGTAATTGTGTGTGGATATATCCGCTTTACGCAAAAAAAGGGTTAAAGTTTACCCTGTGTTCAAGAGTTTCAGTTTATTTTGTTGTTGATTAATTGTTACTCTAGCGATCGTCGTTGCCACGCTCATTGTTCTGCAACAGGATCACAATTGTTGGGTTGTTTTTAGAAAACAGAAGATGATGATTAAAATAATAATTAAAAAACTGTGTTCTGGTTATGGAGAGCGAAGCTGAGCGGGTTGTTGTCTCTGATTTGAGGCGATATGCTATCGAGCTGTAAACCTAACAGCAGTCTGGGGGACCAAAATCGCTTGTTAAAGCAGTTTGATTTATATAAACAGCCTGTTAATGATTTATAGTATTAGTTAGTGAGTGTTAAATACAGGGTGTATCTGAACAGTCTGTACAAACTTGGAAGGGAGCTTAGTATGGGTGATTTTAAGCAAAAAAGTTCATATGAACATGGGTTCGAATTTGAACCAGAAAGTGAGATATGAACAGAAATAAAAATGCCTCCACCAAGATCAACAAGTTGATAACTCAGGTTCTATAAAGCCTAGATTAAAGAACAACTCCAGCCTAATATACAACTTTATTTAAATTGAAAGTTTGAGATATAAATAATAATGTGGTATAAATGAAAAATTTCAAATCGAACGCGAAATATATAAAATGAACGAAAATTACAAAAAGCAAGGTCACCTCCTGCACTCCATTACACAAAGAGGAAGTGACGTCCTCGCGCGACTGGCGTCTGCATTTATTTCTTTACACATGCTATTTTACGGTGGTTTACGTTTATGAACAAGAGCATTACACCAGCAGCAGTTATGAATCGGATGTAGATTCTAATTCCTTTTTCCCCATAACGCCTCATCACATTTGATGAACCCCTACCTTTAATCTCGATTTCCTCTGAGCAAAGGACTACCTCCACAGCCTCTTTAAATGTGCGAGGATGCATCGCCAACAGGATGCTGATGAGCGGGAAGACAGCCATTGGTGAAACGCTCCATCACCATGGCGAAGCGTCTGGCTGCGCACTCGGGATGTGCCGCCACAAAATGAGCCATTGCAATTTCCAGTCTATCAACGTAGGCCACAACTGTCTCCGAGGGACGCTGAACTGTGTCATAAAGCTCCTTACACACATCTCTGGTGGACTTTGTGCGGCCAAACACCTGCCCCAGGCGAGTCTTCAACTACTCATAATCTTGCAGGTTGTATAGAGGCATTCCCCTTTAACTTCGATCGCACCACTGTTAATTTGACTTTAGGGGTCCAGTGGCCGATCTCTGCCATGTCCTCCACACACTCTAGGAAGGCACAGATACTTATGCCACCTTCCTCCCCAGAGAATGTGGGGACCGCACCAGCGAACCCAGCCAACTCTGGCATGTCTGCTGCACCTTGATCGCCTTCGTTACCGGGCATATTGGCCAACTAACTCCTGAAATACACACAACGAACACAAACACTCTCCATAACACATGCTAGTGTACCACTTCTTTTTCCACTATTAATCAAATAAAACCCAAAACCTAAAAAAAAAATTCGGTATTTTGGCTACCACAGTGTGAAATCAACAGACGCACTCGAAAATCCGGAATTTCCGGACTCTCAGTCCCTGTTCGGCCGCCATTGTTACAATGCTGCACCTCCCCCTGTGTTTGTGACTGAGGAAATGACTAGAATCGAGAGGTGCAGAATTGTAGAGTTCGGAACTGATATGTATCAAAGGGGTCTAATTAATTGGACACAAGTGATTGCATAAAACTAAAATTCACACCTTATTTAACCAACTTAGATAATGTTACAAGACAGTATTCCAGAGGGCCCTCCTCAACATGCAAAGAATAACGTGACAGCCACAGCTGCATTAACTCGAGCAGAACTACACAAAATAAAAATTGTATCCTTAATCCTAATATCATCTACTATGGCAGGGCATTTAACACCTGATTGAGCACTATTTTTCGGTGAGCACTGCACTAAACCAAATAGGCCTCACAGGCAGCATACAAAGTGAGGCATTAACACGATTTTGGCTTATTAAAGCGCACTGCACAAAGAACCACCGCCTAACAGTCTACGTTGCGACGTGGAGAACGTCGTGTGGTTCATTTTTGCAGAGTGGCCTTGCATTGTTGTGGAGGAGCCACAGCACTATCCATTACATTAGGTCCTTACACCTTACTGATATGGCGATTTGCATTCGCTGCAGTCATGTTTCTTGCTGTCAAAAATTGGATAACCGACTGTATTAGACAGTCAGCAGTAACCTCAGAGATCTTAAACAGTTTAATGACAAGTTCGATGCACACACATTGACCCCACGCTTATAAATGGTGTCTACCTGTTCAGAAGTGAGGGTAGGAGCCTGTACGCATGCACATTGCTACAAGCGTATGAGATTTCCAAACTTATTTACAAACGGACCTTACTAAAAAAACAACAATCGTAATATTTGAACATTTCTTTTTTCTTTATATATTCATTGTCAGTAGTATTTATCTGCAGTTGCTTTTTAATTAAATTTTGACATGTATTTGTTAAGTTAAGGCAATTTAGGAATTCGAAATAAAAATTATAACTTATAAAAAAATTTGAGCAGATTATTTTTTTGTTTTTTTTTTTAAATTAATTTTTTCTATTGCATTACAGTTTTTATACAGAAATGATATTACGTTGTTTCCTATTGAATGATACTAAAATAGGTTGTCTTTCATCAAAACTGAATCTCCCTTTGGCTTTTTTGTAAAAGATCTGACTGTGGCTGTGTCTAGAAAGTAACTGCGTAACGACCACCTGATTGCCATGTCACATGGCATGGTCACACGCGGTCACGTCTGGTTGTGGTGACTTTCAAGACGCTGTAGTTCAACCAGGGATTTAACACCGCTGAACAGTCACAAGTCACCATTGCTTCAGCTAATAACAACAACTTACCATAAATACTCGAGAATAAGTCGGGTGCAAATGTAAGTTGCACCCCCAAATTTAAGGTAAATTTTGGTACAAAATTTTTTTTCCTCTTAAAATTCAAGCCATGACATCATAACTGATAATGCTAATTACATCACTGAAAGATCAAAACAAACACACTAAATGCAGTATTGAAACTAGTTTATTTACATTGTAGAGTTTACTCATGGGGCGTGAGAGTCTTTTCTCTTGCTGCCACAAGAATCACTAACGTAATTTATTTTCCCACCATGCTAATTGTTTAATCCTGATTACCTGCTTATCTGTTAAGGTGTCTAGCAACGCTCCCTTCATTAAAGTAAGCACCATCCCACCTTTAATTCAATACCCATGCAAGTTGTCCCTCTTAAGTAGTCCTAACCCTCCAAGCTTCGGTTAAGAATTAGCCTTTATTGTGATCGTATAGTGCTTGGTTTCGTTTAGTCAAAATACTTTATATTGGTAAGTTTTATTCAATCCAGCTCAACTTGTAAAACTCCCCCCTTCTGTTGTTTAAATAGCAACGAGACAGATTTAGCAACCTAAGGTTAAGACTTAACGTCACCCACGGTAAACGACATGCCGACTCTCGCGCGCTGAAATCCACGTGCTCCTGAACAGCCCGGCTGTCGGAGACCACCCTATGGGCTACCAGCCTACAGGCTCGCCACTCACGCCGCTCGGAGCCCCAGTGGTTAGAGGCAGCCGGCCGCTTATCTCAGAGCAGGGTTCGGAAAGCGAAGTTATGCTTTATCGTTTCCAAACCCCCACGTCTGCCAATAACAGCCGCTCTCTCCTCCTTCCCTGCCGCTGTGTCCCCCGTAAGCTGGCGACGCCTGCTGCCCAAGTTGACGCACTCACCTCCGCTGCTGCACTGTCTTGTTCCCGATCAACATCGAGCGTCTCGTGACTCTTTACCCGGCGATGCCAGTCACGAGCGCCTACGCTGATAGCTTGGCTGTTACGTTCTCGTGAACTCATGCCACATGAGTGTTCTTTGCTCTCTCAGACTCGCTCGCACTCAATTTTTTCTTCACACGTTTTTTTTTTCTTCCTGGAATGTCCGCTCTCATCTCCCTTAATTGGGAGGTGACCGCTGTCATGACAACTCCCGCTCTCTCTGCTTGCCCATCCCCGCTCTCTCTCTCTCTGTCTCTCTTCCCACCTAAATGTTGGCTGGGGACAAAGGGTAAGGAGAAAAGATAAATAATATTCTGTAGGCGATTAAACAATAATAAATACATATTAATTTAATAAAATTTAAGTGCTGTGACATATAAGTTAATTTCGTTTGAAGTTCATCAGGACAAAATGCAACTCCACGGCTGTGTTCATTAATGTATTCAAAATGGCGGCATGCGAAGCGAAACTGAAGCGAAGTCGTGTTTATATCTCCTTCGAAGTTAGTTTCCTCGATATTATCCAAAGATAAATAATTTGCTATAGGTGATTACTGTTAGCAATAATAAATTTATCACATTAATATCTATTTAAGTGGAATAAAATAACTACTTGTTTGCTTTTCAATCAAACATGGCAACACCTAGTAACGAAACAAACTATATCAACATCGACAGGTAATTTTAGCTAGGCTCGAGTAAACGTTGCACCCGTTTTTCACTCAAAATTGGGTACAAAATTTTGCAACTTATTCTCGAGTATTTACGATATATAAAAGCTCACAAGCATCTTGTCGTGTTATCCTTGATAAAGCCGGGAGTAAATGGCGAAACTAATTGGAAACTCTGTTGTCCCTCTGTTATGCTGTAAGGTTACTACCAATATTATTTACGATATTACTGAAAAGAGACATGAGGAGAAAAGAAAAAACTTCAGAAAAGAGACAAGAGGAAAAAAAGAAAAGTACCGTATTTTTTCGTACATTGGCCGCATTCACTTTAAGCCGCAGCCGCAAATTTGACGGTGGAACGAAAAATAACCCGTTTAAAGGCCGCAATTCGCTTTAGGCCGCAAACCTTTATGATCTACAAAAAGTTCGAACTACTTCGTTTTAGCGTCCCACAGTTTCTTAAATAGTAATTTAGACACCAGTTACATTATTTATATAACCTTTTAAATTATTTTAATATATTTAATGAAACTTTTATAAATTTATTAATGAAATGTGTAAATAATTATACTACCGTATATACTCGCGTATTAGTCGATCTTGTGTATAAGTCGAGGTCAGATTTTGGGTGAAAAATTTTGAAATTTGCTATGACCGGCAGATAAGTCGAGGGTGAAATTTCAGGTGCTTATGAAGTTGAATTCATTAAAGTCACCATAGTTTACCCATGCTTAAATCGTGCTGTACTGGCATGGTTAATAATGTAAATCTTGTTTAACAATTAAATATTACTATAAACTTTATTATCATTTAATCATTAATCATTTTACTATTACTAAATGAACAATTTTAAAAATGCAAAATCAATTATAAAGAAAGTTATCATTTAATATTATAAGTAATTACATAATACAATTATAATTGTATAAATATACTGTATTAACTATAATGGTAGTTATATAAATTAATTATAATTACATAAATAAATTATTTACTTTATAATCTGAAGGATTATGGTTTTATTAGTAAATGAAGAATTTTATTAATGTGAAATCAAACCTAAGGAGAATTATCATTTATTAATTTAAGTAATCACAAATTAAATAAATATTGTTATTCAAGCTGTTGTTCAGGAGAGGGAAGGGTTAAGATTAGTGGAGGAGTGAGGAGAGAGTATGTGGTAATTCCCTACGAGAATTAGAGAAGAGAGAATAAAAGGAGGGTGAAATGGAAAAATTTTTCTGTGGGAAGTAAATAAATAAAGTTTATTTAAGATATAAGAGGAAAGGATCAGGTAGCATGAGATTCACTTAAATATTACAAATCAATATTATAATCAATTAATTTATAATATTGCTATACAGACAATGCCCCCCCCCCCCCCCCAAAACAGCTTATCTCTCTCTTTTTTTACTTCTGTGAATACCCCCTCCCACTTCTTTCCTTCTTTGGTCTTCTTTTACATCTGGTTCAGATTTGGCTTGTTTTACTTTGCCCTTGCAATTGACACAATCAGTTTTCCCCTCACTCGCCCTATTCCTCTTTTATGTTTCTAGTTAATTTTAGCATCACTATTATTTTGTCGCCTTGCTATCACCTTAATTATTTCACGTCCATACCATCTACTTTATATGCTTTTTATTAATTATATCTCTTTCATCTACCTGATCCTTTCCTCTTATATCTTAAATAAACTTTATTTACTTTCCACATTTCACCCTTCTTTTATTCTCTCTTCTCTAATTCTCTTAGGGAATTACTCTCTCCTCACTCCTCCTCTACTCTTCTTCCCTCCCACTCTATCCCCCCATCATCCCCACTCTTGTTTAGCTCTATTGACCCTTCAACCTACCTTGATTATTGAACCTAGTTTTATGGATGAATAAAACTGATTATGGATAAATACCCATCTTAAAATATGTATATCCTGGAATCATGTGTGTTTCTTAAAGTAAATGTGTAAATTTTTATACGGAGTTAGGTGACTTTGCCAAAATTCTATGGAAAACTGGTATGACTTGCAGATAAGTCGAGTTTGCTTTTTAGGATGAATTTTAAGACATAAATTTCTCGACTTATATGCGAGTATATACGGTAATTTCATTTTAATGAACGAGTGTAACTCTTTATTTCTTCGGCGGCAGCCATGGCTCTATCAACGAACTGCCGACCAATAGCGCGATAGAGCATTCTATGATATCACAACACCTTAGAGGAGAGTAAGCCAGCTGAAGGAATCGACGACAATAACTTTAACAAGTGAATTTCATAATTTATGAATGAAAATATATGTGACTGGTTAATTATTGTTCTGAAGATTTAGAATATGAATTTCACTGTTAGAAAACGATTCAACAAAGACTGGTTAATTTAAAGTCAAATCCACCATGTTCTTATCAGATAATTTTTTACCGATCAGCGATCGCTTTGCCTTTTCGAAAAGTATAAAGTGTAACCGAAGTTTCTTATAGAAAACAGGAAGTAAATTAAAAATATGTAATAGCTATTGATCAAATAAACCAAACGACGTTATTGACGCTACTCCTCATTTCAGTTGGGGAGGCGGGTAGTATAAATGAGGAGTAAAACTAACAACAGTTCAACTCTATTTTACCATAAATTTTGTATAAAATAAGTACAATTGTCTCGTACAATAAACAGAGTTGACTTTTTCTTCTATTAATAAAGATTACCCCTTCCCCCCACCAAAAAAAAACAAAAAAACTAGCGATTTCACAGTTGTAGATGAGTTTTTTTTATAGTGGAACAATTTTTGGTCGATAGCCAATACAATGCATCCATATTATGCCTATTTTCTCTTATATTTGCTTCCTATCTTTTTATACGAAAATGCTGTTACACTTTATACTTTTTGAAAAGGCAAATCGATCGCAGATAGGTAAAACATTATCCGATTCAAAGACTGGATTTGAGTTCATGGCTTTAAATTATCCAGCTTTTGTTCAATCATTTTCTAACAGTGAAATTAATATTCTAAACCTTCAGAACAATGATTAACCAGTCGCATATATTTTCATTCATAAATTATTATGAAATTCACCTGTTAAAGCTATTGTCGGCGATTCCTTCAGCTGTACCACTCTACTCCAAGGTGTTGTGATGTCATAGAATGCTCTATCGCGCTATTGGTCGGCACTTCGTTGATAGAGCCATGGCCGCTGTCGAAGAGTTACACTAAATTAAAAACGAGATTACTATAATTATTTACACAGTTCATTAATAAATTTATAAAAGTTTCATTAAGTATAAGGTGCGTCACATGTATATAGGACCACCCATATTTTCCTTGTCTGCAAGAAACAAAATAAAATGATTAAAACATTGTCACTGTATCAGATTCTCACAACTATTATTTATTGTCTGCAAAGACAATAACGGAAAACAAACAACAACAAGAAAAAGAATTTATAAAAATAGAAATTAAGCTGTCCCATAAGTATAGGACCAGCATCACTTAATGCCGTTTTTCGAGCAGAAAAATTAACAAAGCAGTGATTAATCAGTCAATAGATGACACGGGTGATTACCTAATAGGGTTGCCTCCACAAAAATTTCAAGTGGCTGTAAACAAGCAACTTAAACACAATACCTCGTAGCACCACCTTGTCAGACTATGAAAGGGGTCAAATTGATGCTTTGAAAGCTTCTGGAGTGAATGGACGAGGTATAGGAAAGGCTGTAAGTCGGTCACATAAAGCTGTACTTAATTATTTGAAAGCTGGTGCTCAGTATGGCCAGAAAAAGAGACCTGGGAGACCTCAGAAGACGACTAATCTACAAAAAGGGCTATTATTAAAAAAATGAAAGACCCCACAATATCTTTGCGTGTGGTGACCAATTCTGAAGATGTTCCAGTATCAAAATCAACTGTGCAACGGATTGTGAAGCAGGCATCATCTCTTGTGTACATGAAAAGAAAACAGCAACCTGCACTCCAACTGCACCACAAGCAGAAACGGTTGGCCTTTGCCCAGTCAGTGATGTTCTGGAGAGAAGATTGGAAGAGAGGGAAGAAAAAATTCAATTTAGATGGGCCAGATGGCTGGCAATATTACTGGCATGACATCAGGAGGTCAGAAGAAATGTATTTCATATGGCAATAGGGAGGAGGATCACTTATGGTCTGGATTGGCTTCGGATGGAATGGTAGAACCAATTTAGCTATTGTTAGTGGAAGAATGAAGACTTCAGATTATCAAGATCTGCTTGATATTCATCTTTTACCGTTTGGGGAGAAGATTGGAGGGACCAGATGGATTTTTTCAGCAAGATAATGCCCCAGTTCATCGTGCAAAATGATTTTAATAGATCATGCCCCAGCTCATTGTATGCCAACCT
>JAHWFO010052722.1:190153-222254 GCA_023313115.1 Rhysida immarginata | reverse complement strand
CTCTCTCTCTCTCTCTCTCTCTCTCTCTCTCTCTCTCTCTCTAACATTTCCATGAAATACTGTGACATTAGAGTTGTAATATCACGACAAATTTCTAGTGTATTTGTTTTGTTCATATATTTATTAGCTTTAATACTTTAGTGTATTTTATTTTTTTTGTTCTCGGTTTCACCCTGAGCATACTTTGGTCAGTTTCCATGGTAAAGGGGAGCAATCTTGAAAACGTGACCATTGTTGGAATTAAAGTTTTAAAGGGGTTGCCATGGAAACAGTCACGAAGGAGAGAAATCGTTAGGGGGGGGGGGGGTGTTTGAGCATGGAAGCAGGAAGAAAATATCGGATTGGATGATTTTCTTTTAGTGCGATTTGAAAGATAAGAAGCACAATGGATGGCAAAAATGTGCAGTATTGGTGAGACAATGATGACAGAAACTGAATCAATTGATGCAGTGTTAAACGTGAAATGCAACTAATTTTAAGGCAGTTGGATGCAAAAGAACTTTTGTTAAAGTATGGATAGCATGTTTCATCAAATACTGATGATTGAAAGTGACTTAAAACAAACTGTCATTGGATAACATTTCAGTACGGCGGTGGGTGAATCGAGAAAGATCACAGAGTCAAAATCAGCAGGACAAGTGTGAGAGTGTGAAGTGAGCAGAGGGACGCTCACTAGCTGACCTGGGGAGGCTGGAAATGCAATCGTCGAAGCGGCAATCCATCTGAAACAAGTGGGAAGGAAAGCTCGGACTGAGGGACGACAATGGTTAGTTATGAATCACGATAGGGCAACTTGTGAAGAAATACCATCCATCAACGAGGTGGAATAAATCTTCACTTACAACGCCACTGACAATACTCCTAACGTGCGATAGATGGAAAGAAAAACGATACAAGTCAGCATTCTGCAGTATAACACCGATGTAATTCGTAACGCCAGGACCTAATCTGTTGAATATATGGTGTACAAGTGTGAATGAATGAATCATAAGATATTGATTGTGAAACGACAGATAAAAATACCGTAAGTACTAAATTTCACAAAAACTGCAACGGTTTCCTTTGTCAAGTGACAAAATGTGAGTGCAAGAGTAATCGAAGTGTTAACTTTAAGCAAACAATTAATAAAGTGAAAAGTAAGCTGCGTGAGTTAATGTATCTAAATCGTACGAATGGTGCCCTATTTGCATATCAATATTCTTAATTTCAAGCATTTGTGATATTCTTGTTAATTCATCTAAAAGCTGAGCTCAAAGTATTGTACAATTCCATATTTAACCCTGAGTATTTAACAATATTAACCCTTTTAATTTGTAAGCTTTACCTCTATGAATAAAAATTTTTGATTATTGAATTACAATGAAATTCTCTCCGACTGCTGCAGCCCTAAATTTATTTATGTATTATAAGAAATAACCATTAGAGGATCTTAATTTATAGGAATTAAATCGATTAAACAATTTGTGGTCTAGCCTCCCTGTTCTATAAGAAGTTTCTCAAGTCTTGGTGGTGGTTTTCTCCTGCATAAGACGAAGTTACTCTATTATAATGTTATTATCATACACTGCGATAGAGGATGCACGATTAGCATATAAGGAACAAACAATATATATCCCCATAGTGTCACAACACAATGGCAACAATTTCAACAATAAAATTTCAATAAATAAGTAATGATATCAAATAAATTTCATAAAAATTTTATTAGTAGTATAAAAACCTTATCACATTAAACAACGTATGATTTATACAGTAGAACTCCAATTATCTGAAATCCAGTTATCCAGATTGCTTTGAGGAGAGAGAGAGAGAAGAAATAAAGAAATAAAAATAACATCACACAAAAATCTGTTCCTATATCTTAACCACTATTCATCACTTATATTTTTCTTTACTATTCATTTTGAAATTATGTATTTTATTAGAAGATTAGAGAGAGAAATAAAACAAATCCACAAGTGAAAATTTTCCCTTGAACAATAGAGGGTCATTCCATGAAAAATGGATATGAAAATAAATTTTGAAATTTTATGAAGAAAATTTTGTTTTGTATTTTTCTGGCAGAACAAAATTTTCCAACAACTTCATTTTTTTTCAAAATGGCAGCCACTTGAAGTTGGTAAATGTTGTAAATGGTGTTATACTGAAGAGTTCATGTTATTTGACAGGTAATTATGTATCTTTAACCAATAGATATTTGCATGAAATGCTCATTTCATTTGTTAAAAGCCTTCTTATTCAAACCGTATTTTATGCAGATGGGAATATATTCAAAATATTCGTGAAATTAGGCCTAAATCGCCAATCGCGTGCATGTAACATGAGTTACCAAAAACATGCATTTGTTTAAACAAAATAAAGAAAAACTGTTTCTGTTTCTTGCAAACTGGTGTACACATTGTCTATTGCATTTATTGCATAATTTAATAATCCATTTGTTTCTTTTTATGTATTCAAATGAAAATATTATGGTTTAAAATATGTAATGTGAGTGACCATGTATGTAATGTGAATTACCACAATGTCATTGTAGTTTTAAAGCTTCAAGACTAAAATTCTAATTACATCTTTATAAACTTTACTTTAATAAAGAATGCATATTATTATGACAATATTTCTTAAATAAACACAGCAATAATTAAATTTATTCCTAAAAAACTGAATCTGTACTATGCCTGCGATGCCTGTGAACATAACTTTCATTCACATTTTACTTCTTACTTATAATACTGATATAAAAGTAATTTCCATGTTATATTTAGATGACAATATTAGTATTATGTTCCTTTCCACTTAGAATGGCGTTAACTTCTGCTGAAAAAGTGAGACGAAGACAGGAGAAGCTGAAGTTGGAAGGTAAATACGAAGAATATAAAGCTGCCCAGAGAGAGAGAGAGAAGAGGATGTCACAGGAAAAAAGAAATGATTAAGTCACTGCCTATTAGAAAAAGAGAATCAGCACTAAAACAGAAAAGGGGAAAAACAAAACAAAGAGTCACTAAATTCAGAAAATTAAAATCAGCAAAGATAGGACCTTATAAGAACCTATCATCCTATGGTAAAGCACCAGCTCGGGCACACACTGCCTTATCAAAATCCCCTCGCAGAAAGATGGCTGTTGTGAAGAGGCTGTATGAAAAATATGGTGATATGGACAAAATTCAAGACATTGAAGAGAGAAATGTTAGACATGGTAACTGTACCAGTCCAGAAGTTGCAGCAAAGGTAAAAGAATTTTATGAGCGTGATGATATCAGCCACCAAGCTCCAGGTATAAAGTATGTGGTAACTGTGAGAACTGAAGATGGCAAGAAACGCATGCAGATTCAGCACTTGACATCCTCCCTTGTAGAAACACATGCATTGTTTTGTTATGAGTATGGTAAAGTCATAGGGAAAAGCAAATTTGCTGAATTATGCCCCTACATGTGCAGCTAAGCAGTAAATTACTGTTTGCATGTGCAAATATGAAAACTTTTTATCGGCTGTAAATTCAATGCACATTCCCAGAATCACTTCTATGCAAGGAAGTTAAGGATGAATGTTGATTAGGAAAATGTAAGGACTGCAAAGATACCCGTGAGATTAAGGTAGAAAACATTCTTTTAACAAATGATGCTCATCCAATTGTCACCTGGAGTGTCTGGAGACAGAAAACCAAGGGCGGTTAAGTAAAGTTCTTGAAGAAGGAAATATAGACAAACTTGCAGAATACATTTTCATGATTATTCCTCAGCTTTTGGAACATACGTTTGTGAAACGGAAACAGCAAGCGTCTTATCAGTTACAAAAGGATGCCAGAAGTTGCTCAGAATTTAATTCAAAATTCGCTATGCTGCAGGTTGATTTCTCTGAAAATTTTAACTGCAACACACAAGATGGGTGGCATTCTGGAAAGCAATCCCAGTTTGTGATTGCTTCAGATAACTTACCTGTAAATCATAACAAAGAAACAGTGTCACTGAGTGATTGCCTACACTGACAGATGTCTTGAAGAGCTTCCACCCAAAGTTGAAGTAGTTGACATTTGGTCTCAAATCAAAAACGGATTTGTAGTTGCAAGCTTAGATGAACTTGATAAAAAGCTCAGGAAGAAGATCAGGTGGAACTACTTTGCCACTTCCCACGTTAAGGGCCCTGTAGATGGGATCGGGGGTGCAGTGAAACAGCAAGTCAGAAGTACTGTGCTGAGACGAGTAAGTAACGTTTTAACGCAAACAAATTTGCAAAATGCGCAACGAGAGTCTGTAATGTAAAAGTGTTGAAATGACTCAAGATATTGATATAAGAAACCAGAAGTCGAACTTGAAAAATGTTTTAAAGGCGGCACCAGCTATACCAGGAATTTCTCGATTTCATTGCAATGATTCTCTACATGGCAAGTCAAATGGTCAAATGCTAACCAGGGATGCACTTAGGTGCATAGAAACCATCCTGTGCCTCAAATTATTTATTACTCACAAATATACACTGACAGTTCAGCATCTGAAGATGAAGAAAGTGTTAAAGGCATGGAGCTTGGTGAAGTAACATTTCAATGCCAAAAGAATTAATTATACTCAGGATGAAGAAAGCCAGCTGCCTAAGAATGAAGATATCAAACATGGCTATTATGTTTTGGTTAGATTTGATGGATCAGGGAAAACTAGCTTCAGCTATGTAGGTATATGTCAGAGTGAAGTTGATGATGATGATAATGGAGAAATAAGAGTGATATTTCTTAAGATGTTATGTAATACTGGTAATATTTTTAAAGTTGATGAATCTGATGTTTCATATGTTGATTTTAATAAAATTGTTAAACTGCTGTCAAATCCAACCCTGATAATGCAAGGACCAACCCGGGTTGTATATAAGTTTTCCATATCAGTTGATGTAAACGAGAAGTAAAATCAGCTAACTTAATTTTTAAGAATTTTGTAAGTTTCAGCATTGAGACAAGTGCAAGGTTATGAAGCATGAAATGAATGTTTCCACTTGTTATGAACTTTAATTGTGAAAGAGGCATAAATTGTAAAGTCAATTTCTTGTACTCTAATATAAATTTCAAAAATCAAACTTATCTTATCTGGTACCTACTCCTACGAGGGAGTTTTGCGCCATCCCATTAATAACGACTGCTACAAGATGACAGTAGCAGTCGGGACCGACGGCTTAACGTGCCCTCCGAAGCACGGGGGGTTTCATGATGGAAAAGCTGCTGGGGATAAACGAACCAGAGGCTGTCACCAACTGCTGGAACACCAGCTATGGTCAATCGGCAAATGGGTCAGACCAAAGTCCTCCAACAGCCACGCCCCAAATAGCTGTCCCGCCAGCGGTGGCCCTCAAGCCCAGGCCGTCACCCAACCAGCAGCTGGCCGCGCCTGAAGTTGCTGAACTCCATCGATTGGCAAGCCAACTGACGAGACAACCAGGCCACGGCCACCCCCAAAATCAAACTTAATGTGTAAAAAAATAAATCTTATTTACCAAGAATAGGACTACAGTGTTTGATATTTTTAAAATAAAATTTTATGAGATTTGGAGTTCTCTAATCATAACCAAATTGTCTAGAAAGTTTGTTTATTGGAGAATTGTATCATGAGTTAACCAGCCTTTGTACCATCAGTTACCATAAGCAATTTTAAATTGCCATGTTTAAAAAATTAATATTATGTTAAATTTAATTTTAAAGGATAATTATGATAAAGTTAAAAGTTGTCATAGTTATTATGAAAGTTAGAGCAACATATCTATTCTCAGGAGAATTTTATACCAAGGTAAATTTCTATGTCCTTTTTCAGTAACGTGAGTTACCAAACTTACAAATTGTTTTATATAAAAAAAAGATAAGATGTAAAGGTGTTCTTTGAAACAGTAATAGATATAGTAAATTACAACACTAAGTTTCAAATTTCTCTTTATTTTCATATTCTCTCTTTATTTTAATGTGACATGTTTAAAAAAGGACATAAATATGCAACATGAGTTACTGTGGAATGACCCTAGACAGTTTGCAATTTTTCGTACGAAAATCAAAAAAATATTTAATGTGCATGCGTAAATGAAAAAATTAATACGGGCATTTAAAAATTTTACGTTTTTGTCTATCCACTTTCGTAACGGAATTTTTCAAGATTTTCGTAGGGAATTACGTGTGCATTTTGCTTATGAAGAAACGAGTGCGCATCAGCTCGCCGATTCATAATAGACACCAAACTCTAGCTCCATCGAAGAAACAGCTTGAACATACGGTGCATTTCGACAGTCCCAGTCTCGCCTTGTCTGTCACTGTCCGTGTATGTTTAGGTATTGTGCTGATGACTTCGACTGATATGTTCAAGCAGGGATATATTAATACAGTATGGAAGTATACAAATTGTAAACAACATTGTTTTTGTACTCAATAATTTAATATATTGTAAGCAAATTTTGCTCCCCCCCCCCCCCCAAGAAAAAACCTTTTTCTTGGTCAAATCCAATTATCCAGATTGGGTCTGGTCCCAATTGATCCGGATAATTAAAGTTCTACTGTATTATAAAAAATGAAATCTTGATACCATTTCTGTTCATGCTCTTATAAACATGTAACTTGAAAGATACCATATACGTACGACGTCTTTTCTGTATATGAAACGAAAAGCGAGACAAAACGAACTAAGGAATAAGAAATGGAAGAAGTTTTTATTTTGGAGGAAAAGATTATTGGCGTGCGGAGCAGGAGTGTCTGACATCTAGTGGTGATGTGGAAATTAACAAGATGGCGCCTTTAACGGGTACAGATTCACTGAGTTTTTACAGCAAATTGTTGTATTCGTGAATATAGCTTCAAAATGAGGAGAATCATTAACACATACTGTTGTGTCTGGGGTTGTAAGTCAACAGCAAATGTAGAAAACAGTATAACAATTCCCAAGGATAAAACTTTGAACCTATTCCCTCAATTAACCTAAATGAATGGATATTTATAAGAGAAAAGGACGAGACACAAAGACCCTGGAATGCAATAAATAGTTAATAAACACAACTGAAATACAACTGAAATAACAAAATAATAAATATAAAAGTACAATCAAAATAAAACTAAAAAATCAAATAAAGAGCTGACGTTTCGGATAGAGCCTATCCTTTATCAAGCAAAAAAGGATAATTCTCTAAAAGCAAATAGAATATTAGAGAATTATCCTGAAGTTATCCTGAAGTTATCCTGAGAGTTATCCTGAAGTTATTCTATTTGCTTTTAGAGAATTATCCTTTTTTGCTTGATAAAGGATAGGCTCTATCCGAAACGTCAGCTCTTTATTTGATTTTTTAGTTTTATTTTGATTGTACTTTTATATTTATTATTTTGTTATTTCAGTTGTATTTCAGTTGTGTTTATTAACTACTCAATTAACCTACAGGTATTGGACATTGAAACTGAAACACCTGGTAGAAATCCAAAATCTTTATTTAATAAGCTGTTGGGGCACCGTGGGCAGCCAGCACAGCAGTAACACGTCTTGGGAAGGATCGGTAGAGGTCCTGCACAGTTTGCACCCCAAACCATTACTGATCCACCTCCGTGTTTGACTGTGGGTGCCAAGCAGTCTGGGTTGTAGGCATCAGAGGGGCTCCTCCAGACGAATACCCTCCCTGTTGTTTGGAAGACAGTGTAGCTGGACTCGTCCGAGAATATGACGCGTTTGAGGTCATCCAACGTCCAGGTTTTATGCGTCCGGCACCACTGAACCCACTTGGAGGCATTTGTACTACTGATGAAAGGCTTTGGTATAGCAACCCTGCCATGGATGTTGGATTTATGCAGGTAACGACGGATTGTCTTCGTGCACACAGGTTCCTGGAGGTGTGTATTCATTTCTGCGGTGATTTCTGCTGCGGTGGTTTTCCGCTTTCGTGAAACAATCCTGGTCAATGTCCTGACGTCTCTTTCCGACAACTTCCGTTTTCCCCTGCAGTTGCTCCTCCTGGACGTGGTTCGTCCTTCCTGTTCATATGCACACATCACCCTGGATACTGTAGCACGTGAGACATCACAAAGTGTGGCAGTTTTGGACACAGATGCACCTGCTAGACGCGCCCCAACAATCTGCCCTCTTTTGAAGTCGGATATGTCTCCCATTATAGCGCTCTGCACAGACAATTTGAAGCTTACTATCGAACTTTTCTACTGGAGTGACTACCAAGACCTCTGACACGTGATTCATTGATATGCATACGATTAATTACCTAGCAGAAGGTTCTATTCAGACCTGGGGGTATCCAGTGCTATTTGCGAAGTTGTTTCAGTTTCAATGTCCAATACCTGTATTTTCTTCCTTACCTACATATTTTAGATATCAGCTAGCATAACATTGAATGTCATATTCATTTTGAGTACTGGAAAATCAAAATTCTCAAGGCAGCACAAGCCTAGCAAGCTGTAAAATACCCGTTATCTCCGCCATTTCCAACAGATGGTAATGCCATCTATAGGCAGCTGCGCACACGAATACAAAACAGTTGCGCTGGATATTCAACACAGAAATTATTAGGCAATGGATCCACCAGGCTACTAATAAATTTTTCGACAATCGAAGAGTGAAGTGTACATTTGTTCAGATGGGACGGAAGCAGTGCTGTCACTAGGTTTACCCTTCTAGTATAGATTCCAAATGAAATACAATGAAGTAGGCAAGAGGCCTTGTTAACCCAAGAGGTCTTCCACATTTAAAAAAAAAATAATAATAAGATTGACAAGATAAGGGGTGGGGTCACATCGTCCAATAATCTGCAAAGGAGACTTTGCCAAGGTCTTCAAAATTGACGTCAAGAATATGCCTCAGCTTTCTATATTTCGTATGCCACTTCATTTCCATCGAGTTTTCCAGTATTCCAGCTACCAGCTTGTAATGGGTCTTCATCATCTGCACCATATACATCAGGAGATCTTGGATGAACTTTCCCATACGAGTCACGTTTAAATCCTTTTTCCAAGCTGGGCAATGTTCCTCAGGGTAACATTCTGGAATGACTGGAGCTCACTCCATCTGCTTCTATAGGCAGTCGCCCACACAGGCATTCCATAGAGGAGGATGGTCTAAATCATTATTTTGTACAACAGTAGCTTATTGAAAGGGGAGGCCGTGGGCTAGGGGGATTTCACAGAGCAAGCCAGCTCTGTGAAGTTAAGCATCGCCTAGCACGGCTAGCCATTGGATGGGTGACCATTTAGAGACACGAGCTCTTACCCCCTCCCCCCGTGCTTCGGAAGGCACGTTAAGCCATCGGTCCAGGCTGCTACTACCACCATGTAGCAGCCGTAAAGCTGGCAGAAGTTCAAAAGTGCATCTCCCAACTGTCTGGTCAGTATGGGAGATTAGACCAAAATACCCCCAAAAATGAAGGTGGAGAAGATTGGGGGAGGCCAATGTCCTGCAGTGGACTGAGGCAGGCTGAAATAAAACAAACTAACAGTACGGTAAAGAAATCATATGGCATCTTTCAAGTTACCTACACGTTTATAAGAGCAAGAACACAAATTGTATTAAGATTTGATATTTTACATTCAAAATCATCTGTAGTTTAATGTGACTTCATGTTGTAAATTATATTGAAGTTTTTTATACTGCTAATAAAATTTTTAATTGACTTTGCAATAATTAATTATATTTACTTATCTTTTGCTTTAAGTAATATTATCTCAAACTTTTTTTTTTTTACGTAAAATGGAAATTTTCCGGAGTATACAGGAGTGCGGGTTATACAATGGTGCGGGATATATTTGCGGAAATACGGTAATTTTTTTTCAAATAATAATATTTTGCAAAATAATTCTTATCAAATTTTTGAGTAAAATACGTTCATACGATAAATGCATACTTTAAATATTGCAGAATTTGAGGATCAAACTGATCTTCAATTATCCATAAAATTTTAATGAATAAAATAACAAGAATGAATTAATAATAAGAATCTATAAATAAGTTATAAAAATGTATTATTATACACCAACATTTATAAAGAAAATGTGAAAAATTTATTAAAAAATACTGTAAGAGTTATGGACATGACAGAAATTACAGTCATTAAAATTTGGTTATTTACATTTATCAAGTAATTTTTTTGAATGTTCATTGCTAAGTGGAATGTTCAAAATATGGTGCTCTGTACATTTAATTTTGAAATTTCATAAAGCAAATTTTGTTATAAAATTTTAATATTATATAATTATAAATATATATAATTATTTTTTCATTCCACTTATTAAATACACTTAATTAATTTGCATGCTTTATGAGTTCTATTTAACCTATCACTATTTCTTCACCTGCTCTTTGTGCTGATCCTGCAGTACACATATTTCTGAAGAATATTTTATCACAAGCTCATTTTCACGAACTGCAAATTGCTTTTGCAGATCTTGCTGAAGTCGTGCAATTGCAACAGTATGACTATGATCCATTTCATTTCTAATTTCTTCAATCCTGTGAAGACTCTCCTGCTGAAAACGTTGATGCAATGCCGCAATAGCTACATCTTGTTCAGCTTTTAAGCAATAATGTAGATGATCATATTCAACCTAAAAGAGACAGTAAAATTTTCATTATTAATGTTAATATGAATAAACTGAAATAAAAAATATTTCTTTTGGGATAAAATAAATATTTTTTGTTCCATTATTAATTTAGTTTTTGCATCACTTTACTAATTTGTTCTTTTTTTTTTATTATATACAAGGCAAGTACAAAAACAGTCTTTGACTTCAAACAATTATAAAATCAAAACTTATTGGAATATTCTTATACACTGTTAGATAAAGTTGCTTCAATTCATAAAGTTTCATGTGGTATTGGTTGGAATGGATGTATTGAGAGGATTGACCTTCCAGTGTGCAGCTACCATGATGGTCAGCAGCATGGACGTCATCTCACCAGTAATAGTAGCAGCCGAGTCAATAGCTACAAATTCAGACTCAGTTGTGCAACAAAAAACACTGAGGAGCCACGTAGGAGGCAAAAGAGGTCCAAACGTGTATACGACCAGGTGCCAGCGTTAGAGCGGCAGCTGGTGGTAGTAAAGTTACCATTGGCCTCACAGGTTGATGGTGGCAGTAAGGAGGCCCGATGGGTTGGTCCTTTCATGGTCTGTGCACAGGACGATCGTGGGTGGACCCAGATGGTGGGCCTTAAATTTGCTGATACACACTGGGTCCAAGAAGTCCAAGCAAGGTGTAAGCTCATAAATACTGGGAGTAGTTTTAACGGCGGTGTAAAGGGAGAGTTACAGAGAATGACCAGAGAGGCTGGCAAAAGCAACAAAATGGGCGTGTCCGCTGACCAGAATATCTTCATGGAGGTGTTGGCACAATGACCATCGGTGTTAGCAGGTCTGCAGAAACGCAATATGATGCATTGGGGGTTAAATCAGCTGGTGTCCAGGTGGAAATTGACGAGACTATTCCCATGGTGTGGGTAGAAGTGCAGCACTTCGGGACTATGACCGCAGCTGGGAACTTGATAGAGGAATCGGATCATGGTACGCGTGGAGTGCTAAATGCTATAACGTCGTCTGGGTTAGGTGCTCAGACAAAGAAGCAGGAGCCATTGTTTGATGTAGATCCATACTAGGATAGTACACAGATGCCCAAGCATGAGCTCAAAAGGGGGTGTAAGGCATCCAGTAATAAAAAGAAAGGGTGTGGTGGGACAAGTGCGCCGAAAGACAAAGTTAAGAACAGGGCTAAGGACAAGTTGGTTAACGAAGTGGTAAGACAGGGGAAGGGGTTTGACAGAAGTGATATCATGGTGTCATACATGATATTAAACCACAATTGCACCCAGTGTATGTGACACTGGCAAGATTGGTGCATAAACAGTTGGATGCAGCTGAGGCTGGAAATCAGCACCATGCAGCTGAGGAGGAAAACAGGAGTAGTACGATCTCAGGTCTTTTCTGAATAAGGGAAGGTGAATGGGCTTTTGCGAGCTCGAATAAACAGTGGGAAAAATTTAAATTGTTTCGTTACGTTTTGGAGTTTAATGAGTTGAGTTCCTTGGATTTTAATTTTTTTTTTAAGAGGTAATTTTTTTTTAGTTTTCGTCAGGCGTATGTGACATTCCATGTCAGTTAGGGGGTGTCACATGGGCCCGACAGGAATTGTATGTAATTTCATGCTTATCACTAATCAATTTCTTCTGGTATCATTTTGTTTTAAGTTACTATATGTGTTGCTGAACTTATTAAATTTTTTTTCTTTTTTTTTTTAGTACTTCGTTGTTTCCATGTATTGTTTATTACAATTGTTGTTGCTTCGGTGCGTTTCGATTGTTGGGGGCTGATACTGTTTTCTCGATGAGAATTCTGAGAAGATGGTGTTAGCCTCCCAACAGCTAATTGTTAAGTTTGGCCTGCCTAGAGACAAATTTGTTTTGATATATATAGGAGAGATTCGATTCAACTCTTGATGGATGAGCATACGGAGATTTTGGCTGCCGGACGGCAATTGACTTTCCATGGTCTAGCCCTGTCATGTGCAACCTTTACAATGATCCGTAGAGATTCGTTGTATTTATGAGCATCATTGTAGTTAAATAGTTTTAAGAAAGTTTTATTTATTTATTTATTTTTTTTATAAGGAATTGACTTTTCTTACTGAAAAGAATTCATGTTTCTCTTCGGCATTGAATGCTCGGAGAGCCACGTGAAAGATACAGGTGCTGAAGTCATGCATCACCTTGGATCAGGTGTAAGCGGAAAATAAAATGTTCGAATGAAATTAGATGACTGCATTCGGTGAGTGAACCTTATTTTTTCGTTGTACCCCCGGTACTTCTACTGCTAGAGAACCGCGAAGAGCCATCGGCAATTTGAACGTTTGCGTTGTCGGCTGACAGTCACTTGTGCACATTAACTGTTGTCGTGTATCCTACAACAGCAATATAGAGCACCCTGAAGGTATTTGTACACAGAATGAAGTTTGATTGATGTTAAGTAGTCTGTTTTCTTATTTATTATTGTGGCTGGCAGTAATGCGGAGCAAACCCTGAAACGATGAAAAACGTTCGATAACTGTGGAAAGTGACATAATAACACTAAAGGAAAACCTATTATCGACAAAAAGAATTTTAATTAAGCATATACGTATTTCGAACCCTATAGATTCATTATTCAATGCCATATGAGTAATTTGGTACATAGCGCAAATCTTATATAAAAGGAGAAAGGGGTTACCGGTCCCTCAATCACGTCTGAATACGAAACAGAGACAACCAATGAGGAATGAGGGAACTTCTTTTTACAGGAGCGCGGACCTAGGAGAAATACCCTGGTCGCAATCTAATTACAATTAAGTTACAAATGGAAAAATACGGGAGAATCCCGATTGTACAAAATAAAACTCTAAAAAGACAGAAAATTAGAAAAACGAAAAACAACGTCATACAATGTAAAACAAAGCAACAAAAAGGAAAAAAGGGGAAGATCATCATCTTGGGAGCTTCAATGACTTAATTAAAATAGAATCCCCTAGGGGCCCTGAGTCTCCATTCAATAGTGAGTGTGGGTTTTTCCTGGCGATTTCCAAGGTTTCGAAGGCATCTAGTGCATTCCTATTTCCTACATGTCTCATCAGTCTACAGTCCTTTGTCAAAATATCTTGTCCGGTATCTAACATGTGTCTAGCCACAGCTGATTTTTCTGGGCATCCAAACCTGGCATGGACTGTATGCTCCTTGAATCTTATGTGGATATTCTTGCAAGTTGCGCCTCGATATACCTTCGGACATTTACCGCAAGATATTTCATATATACCTGATTGAAGCAAATGTGGAGTTTTATCCTTAGGATTCCCCAGGAGGTTCCTCAAGACGTTTGGGTTTTTGTAGGTAACAGTCACATCCGCCTTCTTGAAAATAGATCTTAAATTGGCTGTCAAGTCCTTTATTAGTCCAGTTCTATAACCGTTCGTTCTTGCAATCTCTTGTATACTTGTGATTTCCGTCTTGAACCTGTCCTTAGACAAAGGTATATTAAGTGCTCTGTCTATTAGGAATACAAAGGCAGACAGTTTTTGGCTCCAACAGTGGTTGGAGTCGTGGTGGATGAAAGCATCTGTGTGCGTCAGCTTTCTGTATATATCGAAATCCAATTTGTTTTTCGACCGTATAATCTTGAGATCTAGAAACGGGATAGCTCCGTTCTCCTCCAACTCAACAGTGAATTGTATGGTTTTGTAAAAGCTGTTAATATGCTTTAAAAATGAGTGCACATCCATCTTGCTGGTATCGATTATGGCTAACACATCATCGACATATCGATACCATACTTCAGAAAAATGTTCTTCAAAAGTTGCTAGTCTTGCTTCAAACGTCCTCATAAATATTTCGGACAAAATGGGGCTCAAGCAACTTCCCATAGGAGTTCCCAATGACTTGTGGAAAAATTCCCCGTTGAATTGGAAATAGTTATTGTTGACACGTAAGTTGGACAAGGAGATGATTTCGTCTATTACCTCCTGTCATAATTTGTTCTCCATTAGTATAGTTTTGAGGAAGTCCAGAGTTTCTGGTAGGGGAGATTGGGAAAAAGAGAAGTGACATCAAAAGAGACTAATAGGCAATCTTTTGATAACGTTACGTCTTTCAACTTGTTCATTAATTATACACTGTTCTTTAATAACAAGTCGAGTTTGTCAATTTTCAGCTTAGACAGGTAATTGGCTAAATATTTGCCCAGTTCATATGTGGGGGTAGAAATAATGGACACAATAGGGCGAAACTGGTTCCCTGTCTTGTGGATCTTTGGTAGTGCATACAGCTTAGGTAACACTGGGTTCAGAATCGAAAGTCTTGAGATCAAAGTAGGGTTAATGAAGTGCTTGCAACTTTTTAATACTTCTTTAGAGTCCTGATCAGTTTTGGCAGAGGGTCTTATTAACTTTGCTGTAAGAACTCTCATCCAAAAGTCTGTTAACACTAGTAAAATAATCGTCTTTGCGCAAAATCACGATCGAATTACCTTTGTCTGATTTAAAAAAAAAGCAGTCCTTATCCTTAAGGCCGAGATGGTGGAACGAGTCTTCTTGTCGTTGCAGTCCTATGTCAAGTTCTTCGCTAGTTGTTGAACGCACACATTCCTGATAAATTGCTTCTTGTTATTGGGAAGAAACTTAATGCCTCTTTCAATATCTAAAACGATTCTCTAGGTCATCTCGACCTTTGCAGATGGAAAATTTCAATCCTTTAGAGAGTAAATCTAATTCTTCATCTTCTAGTAGTAAGTCAGTTTTGTTGATCACAGTAGACCATTGTGTTGTCACCATACTGTTCGGGTTTAGGCATCTCTTCTGATGGGTTACGATGGCTTGTAACTTCTTATCCAATTTGTTGCTTTTTACCTCATATAAATGCTGGTTAATCGAAGTGGTATGTACTGAGAATTTGTCCCAGAGATCTTGGGGCAAATTATTGGCGATTAGCAAATGTAGGTTATATAGGCGTAACTTCGTAGTGGCTACAGTCTTGAAAAGTCTCGCAACCTAACCTAAATCCAATCTCTTACATCTTGCGAAGAATAAAGCCTTCTTATCAAAATAAGATAAGATCTTGAATCTTATACGAAGAACGAAATTAGGGAAAACTTGGAACCGTTTGCAATTACTTAAAAAAGATAGGTCAGCTTTGATAAGTCTGACTTTTAAGTTCAAAGAAACGAACTTACCAAAATCTCTTGGCGAAAAAGCCCGAGAGGCGGGAGATGAAAAACGTTTGATAACTGTGGAAAGCAACGTAATAAAACTAAAAGGAAAACCTCTTATCCACAAAAGGAATTTTAATTAAGCATATACGTATTTCGAACCGTAAAATTCTTTTTGTGGATAAGAGGTTTTCCTTTAGTGTTATTAAACCCTGAAATGCTTAGAATTGGTATTGGCTGTTGAGCTGGTTTTGCTCGTGGGTTGAGTGATTGCCGCATGGTGGGTTGAGTGATTCCCTCTGGCGTGAAGTGCGTACTCACCAGCATGCTCTGTACCCATTTGAGTTGTGCTATATTAAGTGGGCGACGCAGGGATTTTTAGTGAGCAGGTAAACTGCGAAGATGCAGCAAGGGGTTACAGTGATAGTCTCCATTCTGTACTGTTAATTAGCACAGGTGAAAAGGATCATGTGACATGTTCTGATGTAGGATTTTGGCTGTTAAGTGCGTGGCCTTCACACAGCGCGCTCGTAGACGGTCACCATTGTGCCAATTCATGCCCTCAGAGCAGTTACTGCGAACTTGAAAAATACAGTCAATTTGAGCCACTGTTCAGGGACCCAGACATGTGATGTAACATGACTAAATCTTGCATAATGTACGGATTGCATGCTATCCACTGAAGCACAAATATTTGTTTGTTTAGTTAATTTGGATTCGCTGAGGGGCCCCTCCAGCTCTGATATCTTAAATAAGTTGTTTGAATAATGCATCACTAGCAGTTGTAAGGAATACGGAATTTATTTTGTCCCCAATTTAATGTCTTCTAAAAAAAAGGTTGTGCTCTAGTATTTACCGCTGTAATTGTGGAAAATCAATGCTTTTACCTCTTTTATCAGTCCCGAACCCTGGATGATCTTATCCCCCCAACAATATCAGTCCCCACCGAGTGTTATTTAGCTTAGTAATGAAGGAGGGGGGGGGGGGTCATCTCACAAATTCTATGACAACAAAAATCCTCTCAGATACGTTTTGGAAGAATTCAGCAGGTGGGGGTATAATAGAGAATTTATCATTATGGTGAGCGAAATTTAAAAATGTACTCTACAGCCTGTAAATTATAAAAATAAAACTACCTTGAAACTGTTTACTATAGCTGCAGTTTTAAAATAGTTCTTTGTGGATTGCTGGTTTATGGTTTTATTCTTCCTTTTAAAGCCTGTAAGTTGTTTTGTAACTCTAACCCATTTGCATTATTAAAAATTATTACAGTACAACCCTCTATATAACAGCAACGCTGGGACCAATCCATGTTATTATAAGGATTTGTCGTTACAGTATATAGAGGAGAGCACAAAAATTCAAATGACAGATGTTTAAAAGACATTTTCTGATGTTAAAATGTTATTAATAGATTGGCATCTATGATTTTATGTCATATGTATGTAATGTATTGAATACTTTAGGAGAAGATTCAAGTCCAAATCGACATTTACTTTGGGGAAAAAAAAAAAAGAGTAAATAACACTTATTTCAATCTCCCTATGCTTGAATAACATCGGCTTACATATGGCCAAAATCTTCATTTTCACAATTTTTCGTTTCAAGTTTTCACAAGTAAGCAATCAGAAAATTAAACTTGAGTTATTGCTACAGATCAACATAAAATTATGCTGATTATAATACATTGCATGAACAAATAACGAAACGAAATTAATTAGTAAGATTAAACCAATTTATTATAACTTTATCTAATTATTTTTAAATAAATTTGAATATGACCGAGTTATCTCAGAAAACATTAGGGTTAGAAAGCTTTGGAGACAAAAGAAAGTCGCATGACTGAGATTATTTGCTTACACTCCGATAGAAAATCGGAAATTTGCAACTGCAGGTTAAGCAAAAAATGGGTAGAGATTTATACTGTGTTTTAGATCTAAACAAATGTACAAAACGAGTTAAATTACCGAATGAGCTCCCATGCACTTTCTTCCTAAAATGCAGTGGATTCCATTTAATGGAATCACTTTGGAAAAAAAATGCAGTTGATTATAATAAAAATGCAGTTTGATTCTAATAAAGGAAAAATATTCTTATAAGGTAGGAAATATTACAAAATGTAATTTTTAATGAATCAAATTTCAGAAAACAAAAGTGCACTACATACCAAACAGAATTGTATAAATATAACATTCCAGTTACAGTACATGAATCTGAATCTAAGAAATACTCTTTAAGCAAAGTTTGTTTCATGTGCTCATGGTGTGAAATCATATCCTTCTCCACCTTGTGTGGTTGGGTGATTCTTCTGGCGTTCTTCTACACAGTTTCAAGTTTTCCACAATATCTGGATTGCTTGCCTTGTTTCTTGAAGACTGATTAGAGTGGCTTGTGAAGTTTCCAGTGCTTCGGCTACACAATGGTGCCAGCATTTTGGAAGGCTATCGTAACCTTTCCAAAAGTTTACACTTTTTGGAAATGCCTAGATCATATCGCTTTGGTGGCATGCTTCTTTTTTAGAGATTTTCACAACTTCACACTCTGAGGATGCAATGAACGAAAACCGCATCCACAGAAATAAAAGGGAGGTCTAGGTAGAATGATTCTTATCAATGAAATCACTGATTCTATTATCAGTTGAATTTTACTTAGATGTCTATGGAAAATGGCTTTGGTTTTATAATTTTGTGTTTAATAAGCAGCTGATTCTACTAACATGTGATTCAATAAAGCGGAATCCACTATACTACCATTGTTGGCCCTCGAAATGCACAAACACTTATGAAAAAGTGAGAAAAGTGACTAATAAACTTGAAATAGTGACTAAAAAGTAACTAACAAGGATGAAAATAGTGACAAAGTGAAAGTATAGAAGTAAATGTTATTTCCTTTTTTTTGCTCTTCTGCATTTGTCGCTTCATCAAAATTTAAGGTAAAGCATGATGATTTTATATGTTAACAATTCTTCTTGAAAATATGGAGCAATGGCATCTGTTAACAAGTAATGGATTGTTTTGGGACTTAATCAAAATGTTGGGGAACATGACAGCAAATGTTTAGTTTATGTTTTGACATGATGCAGCTGAATAATTGCTGCATACTGCTTTCATAACTCAAAATCTGCAGCAGTTCCTGATCCTTATTGCTAAAGAGTTGAATTGTTTTAGTTTTACCGTGTGGACTTGACGATTCATTTTCTGGCAGTTTACTTGTTGTTAGATGCATTTGTTAAGAACTGAGACATTCTCGGTTTCTATTTCTATGTTTATCAGTTTCAGAATTCTGTAGAATTGCTTGGAAGCCTTTTTTTTCTTTCAATATTCATCACACAGGCACAAATTTTACAAATTAATTTATGATCATTGAGCTTGTCCCCAAGATGAGATTTCATAAGAACTTGCATCTTGTTTTGCTAACCAATTATTTCGAAATTTATATTTTCCCATTTTTTCTCACTATCTTCATAAGATTACACACTAACTGCTATCTCTTTAAAAAAAAGCGCAATCGGTTTTTAATTATTTAATTAATTTGGTAATTGTTTTACAGACTGCCCCATTGGACTACTTTAGCCAGCATAAGCTTATTTTATTTTTTAACTTAATAAATTAAAAGCATGAACATGAGCGGGCTGGGTGATATCGTCTGGAAAAATTAGGCATGCTTGTCTGGACTATTACCAACTTTTACAAACTTTTTTCTCTTTTAACCTAACCAAAAATTAAAACAATTATATTTAATTAGGTTAGGTTAAAAAACAAAGTTTTTTTATTTTTTTATTTTTGTCACTACGCTTATGAGGCAGTCTGCTGAACAATTACCATTAATTTAAAGACATTCCAAATTATTGTAAAAAAAAAAACAAAAATAACAGCTTCCAAACTTTGATCAGTGCAGTTCTCCTCTCTCAAATTCATAATTATTAATTACATGTGGTGCTTCTTTGCTAGACCTGCAATGAATGGTGCTTATACTGCGATCAGCATATGCTTGCGGACAATGTAAATGAAACAGCTTAACGTATTCCTCCGTAGGCTATACTTTTTCCGAACTACAGTTTCACCTACGTCCCAGGATACAAAGTTAAAAGGCTCAATCAGCCAATGAAATCATAATTTACCTCGTGCTTTTCTTTCTCTCACAAAAATTTCGATCTTCAATTGATAATTAAATTTGCTAGCTAAAAAAAAAGTAGAAACACGTAGAACAATTAATAAACCGCTACCATATCCCTATTTCCGGACCTTTATTCTTTCATTAAGTTACACAGCGATATACACTACATGATCAAAGGAGTTGGGACACCTGTTGCTCTACCGTAAAGCCGCAAATGCTTCAATCAGTAGTGTGTAGGACCACCCTCGAGCTGCTATCACTGCCTAATCACTTCCACCCTACATGGCATACTGTCCACAAGTTTACGGTGTGTCTACAGGTATTGACCTCCATTCCTCTGTGACTGATGTCAGTGTGGTTTTTTTTAGTTGTGCGTGTTGTGTGGGAAACACTGTTGTCTTATGTGGGGTTTTGTTCGCCTTATTGTTAATGCAGTGTGGAAGTGATTAGGTGGATGTGTGCTCTGGTGCAAGTGTTTTGGTTGTGTTGCTGGGATATTGACATGTGTGATTGCCACGTCTGGATGATGTGAAATTAAGCTGTGAGAGTTTAATATTTTTTATGTTTAGTAGATTTATTATAAGTGTCGGTTACTATTTGTACAAAAATTGCAACAATGTGTTTTCTTGTTTTAATCTGCTAAAATGAGACGTTTGTTGTGACATTTTTTTGGAGAAATGGGTGAACAACAGAGGCAAGGAGCTATGCTACTGTTTGGGAGTGTGAGACGAATGTTGTGTATAGAGCAGTGAAGTCGCTTGCCTGTTCGACATTGTGATGGAGATTTTTTTGGTTTTGCTGTTGTCATCGCCCAAGACTAGACCATAAAAGAGTGTATTTTTCTGGAGAGAAAATAGACGTTGCCATTTATTTTCGCAACTAATTGCCTTTAGCTTGCAAATGCAAACGTTTTATCAGTTATGAAGAAATAAGATTGTTGTCTGTAAAAAGTAAATCATGACAGGAACGATTGCTTTCTAAAGGAGTTGCGCTGCTTCGATGCACATTTGTTTTGGAGCATTAAGCCAGACAAGCATTTAAGTTGAGAAATCGACGGAAAGCATTCATCGTATGATTTGGTGAGGCTGTTTTTTTTTTATATTTAGTTTTAGCCCCGATAGTAAGGGTTTTAGAATATTAATGACAGATGGAAGTGAACATTTAACGGGACCGTTTGTTCTTAAACAATTTGCTGCCCGATGTTTGCTATCACAGCTTTCGTTCTGTGTAACTGCGCCTACGTAAAGTAGTCCGGAGAACGAAACGCAAGGAAGAATTAAAGTCTAACTGTCTACCGGAAAAGGACTAAGACATTTAAATTATGTGTTCGAGGTGTTTCTAAAGGTTCACCTGTTGTGTATAGCGAAAGTAGAACTTAAGTCTTGTGGTTTGCGCTCTAAGCCCCATGATGCTATCTGACATAGTGTTTGTAACTCTGTAAGGTGGCATGCAGCACAAGCGGCTGATAGTAATTAGTTTAGAGCAGAGGGAGAACGAAATCATTTGTGGGACTCTCGTTAGTCTGTGTTCAGTGGTTGAAAAACTGTTGTGTGCCAGGTGTGACTTTGAAACTAAGAGGCGCGTAGATAGTTGTTTGTTGTGTGTTGCGATGCTGGAGCATTTTTGTGCGTTTTAAGGGGTTACTGCCCTCCTCCCCTCCCTCAGCCTGTCAGGTTAGATTATTAGAAACGTCGAAGGGTGAGATGTTAATAAAGGAGAGCATGACGCCGTCCTAGTATACACCTACGCAGCCGACAACTCAGTTGTTACAGTGGCAATAACAGATGTTTGTCAGTCTAGAATATACTGGTCAGTGTGAAGCATGAGCATGTGCTCTATGTGTGCAGCCCATGTGCTAGCGACCACACTCTAGGATCAGAGGGGGAGCGAAATTAATTACGTTACGTTTTGAATTTAGTGGTCATTAACTTGTTTTTATTGGATTATTGTTTTTGTGGGGCCCCAGATTAATTATTACCTTAACTGTAAGACTTTTAACTAATGATTAAAATTATTGTGACAATCTTAAATGGCATCCACTCTTTTTCTCTGGTAACACCTCCCCTCACGAGTCGCACTCTACCCGTCCTTTTGAGTGCGTGGGAGTTCATTACAGGTAGGTTCCTTTTGGCACCCCACCCACGCACGGCAGACGACACACCTCGAGGAGTGTCGTGGTCAGTTCCTGGACAGATGTAGGGCGAACCATCCTGGATCTCACACGTCGTTCCAATTCGTCCCAAAGATGTTCGATGGGGTTGAGATCAGGACTCTGGGCGGACCAATCCAGTTCTTCAACCCGCATCTCGTCAAACCAGTCGGATATGGATCTTGCTTTTGTATGAACTCCAAGAGATCCTTCTGTCGAGGCATATTGATGGTACGTCATTTGTTCTACAATTCAACTGTGCTTGAAATGGATCATTCCATTAAAAAAAATTATTTAAATTTTGTTGTTAACTTTAAATTAGTTTTTTTCATGAAATGATCCATTTCCAGGTGTTCACAGGGGTGTCCCAACTCCTTTGATCATGTAGTGTAGATCATCATGCAACCTTTAAAAAAAAAAAAAGTGATTTTAGCAACAGTTTGCTTATACGAGGTGCTACACAAAATTTTACCGAAATTTGTTTTATTCTGACTGAACCATAAGTATACGAAGTTTTTCCAATAGATGATGTTAGGGGTACGTCTCAGCTGTAATTGTGCCAAGCTGTGCCATGCAATGTCCACGTGATTTTGAGTTTGAGCTATTTTTGTCACTCTTTGTGTTGGTCGTGTTGTGATTCTTGATATTAAAGCTGAAGAAAACTGCGGGTGAAACTCACACACTATTAAAAGAGGCTTTTGGTGATCAAGCTTTAGGCCAAACCAAACCATTTGAGTGGCTTAAGCGTTTCAAAGACGGTCGGGAGTCTGTGGAAGACGACAAGCATTCTGTTCGAACATCAATAGGCACAACTTCAGAAAGTGCGTGACGTTGTGAAGGTTCCATCTCCAGCCAATATGCATAAGTGCTTATATTAAAAGATCAAACACTGGAATATGGGCTGATCAAGGGTTCGGGACCAGTAATAGAGGGAGACAAGAACTCGGATTGGTACTTGAAATAAATCTCACGTTTATTTCCATTAGACATAAAACATAAATAATCAGTACAACATGCAAAACCATTATATCTTAACCTACAACTCAAAGGGGCCCCAGCGAAAAACTCAATGTTCAACAGTCAATGCAGCCATGCAAATGTTAACCTCTTCACGACCAGCCTAAATTTTGAAGGATACCTCTCAGGACCAGATTTTAGGTACTATCTGTTAGAAAATTTTGATGTACAATTTTCTTGTACAATTTCATGTACAATCTTCAAGTACAATTTCATGTACAATTTTGTAAGAAAATTGATATTCCCTGTTGGAAATTACAGGTCTCTTATCGCACTAAATATTTATGGAAAAATGAGCATGCAATTTGGAACAGAAGGAATAATAAATTTATTACACACATTCATTTTTTACGAATGATCTTCTATATTACTACTTGCATGAACATAATCCTCATCATCCATTTTTTACGAAAAATGAGCAAAAACAATGTAAAAATGGTGCAAATACGATGTACAAAATCAGGATCTTCAGCATCCCTACTTGCATTGACATAGTCATAATCACCCATTTTTTACAAAAAGGGAGCAAAAACAATGTAACACGGTGCTGAAATAAGCAATCAAAAAATAAACGCAATGGTTCCATCTATCGACAGGAAAATGGCCCCATAAAAGAATAAACTGTCCCAGATGAGTTTATGGTTTCATTCCTTAAAAACCACGTTTTCATTGAGTTAATACAATTAATATCTGAAAATGACGAACACATGTTCGTCATGGTATTGGACGGAGGGTCTAGCTTGACGAACGCATGTTCGTCACTGGTCATGAAGAGGTTAATTTTAAAACTAACGTGATCATGTGCACTCTGATTCATATTATTAGTGTCTGAGGCAGGGCACACTTGAACTGTGTCATGGTATTCTAAAAGAGGGGGGGGGGGTGACTGTGACTTCCCAGACAGCGACGCAGAGTTTTTTCGGATGGGCTCGCTCACCCGAATGAAGTACTCCAATAAAATTCGCGCAAGATCATGCACTGGGCCTCCTTTTCTTTATAACCTGGCAGGGGAGAAGCACTGTAACCCCTCTTGGCGGGAGCAAGCACTCAAAACTTGTAGGCCACTGGCGAGCCCTGAGCAAGCTTCAGCATTTGCCTCCGCAACACGTGATTTAGTTTACACGGTGCGTTCGCAGGCACCTCAGCTTGTCACTCCCCTCAATACCTCGGTTCATTAAGCTCCCTGCTCAGTTCACTCATGTTTCATAACCATGTGCAATGGAACACTAATAGATATTGAACTAGCTTTAAATTACAGGATGGCAGTAGCATCAGATAATTACAGTAAAAAAAAAAAAAAAGTCTTCTTAAAGAGTGTTCTTCATTATGGCGACGTGCAAAAGTCAAAAACGGAAGGTGCGGGGTGAACCCCAATGTTTACGTGAGTTCCGGCGGGAGGACACGAAATCACGTTAATTTCGTGACTCACTTAATGTTCACTACACCCATTGGCTTCCTACGTCGTAATAATTAGAAAAGACATAACTCACCAAAGTAAACGCTGTTTGAAATGTTACCCATCAAACACAGGCTACACAAACGCACGCTGCCTCGTTGAACCTCGTTCCTGCATCTCTCCTTTTCGTGTGGTGACGACCGTCAACGCTCCGCTTCTGCTCTGTATGTCCCTTGCCTACCTTATTATACTTCACATTACTTAGCAAACTTGCTTAATCACAAAATTATTCTATAATAAATTCTGATCATCAATATTAGTAAAGAAAACTAGAACATAGTTTAATTAGCGGGCATTTATTCTAGCAGTAGCCTCCATCGGGGTGTTCGAAAATATAACAGCATTTTTCCCGAGAAGCATGTCTGTGTGGCTTAGAAGCTGACGCTGGAATGTCCAAAAAAAAAAAAAAATACAAAAACAAACACTCAACACGCGCAACAAACAAAGACATTCACACACGAAGCACTTTTTCCCGAAACACTCGCACAACAATGCTCCATTGGAGGCTGCGATGATCTTCTTGGAAATCAACGATAACAATCGTCGCCGCCAACAGAGCACACACACGAAACACATATTCTTCTCAACAATTCCACGATTAAACAAAACACCTCTGAAAGTAATAAACAAATAATATTTATCATCATGGTATTATTCAACCCAATAAATACCCCTTTTACGAACTGGATCGCCTCAATTCACAGCTAAAATAAAACAAAAGGACTATTACATCGAACTATCCTCACTCCCTTCCCTACCGATGAGCAAAATCATAACAAAACAAAAAAAATTAACATAAAACCCCCAGAAAACCCAGATAAGTCCTTTTAATTACCTATAAACCACCACCTCCACCAGACCCATGTGACTCCCACTAACATGGAACGTCACAATGTGATCTGAGATGACCGAAGGCAGACCATCCACGATGTTCGTGATCGCCTTGGACTGCCATATGGGATTTTTGAGATGATTGACGGAAAATGTGAGGCGCAAAAGACCAGAGATGTGGAAGAAGAAAGACTGGCTGCCCCATCACGACAATGCTCCCGTGCACACAACGCTCGCTGTGAGGAACTTCCTCAACAAAAGCTATGTGACTGCTGTCCTCTGGCACCCTGCGAATTCTACCTCTTTCGAAAATTGAAATTGCAGTTAAAAGGGCGGTTACTCCATTGAAGTGATCCAAGCGGAATCGCAGCAGGTGTTAAACACGCTCCAACCTGGGAACTTCCAGGAGTTCTTCCAGAAGTGGGAATATCGTTGGAAGCGATGTATAGATGCCCAAGGAGACTACTTAGGCGTGTTTTAAAACTCAAGGCAAGTGAGGCAGTAAAATCTTCTGCCTCACTGGCCTGACGTCATCAAATTGCCTCATTTTTAAAACTCTCTTGCCTCGTCACTGCCTCACTTTCAAAACTGTCTTCCCCTCCCCATCATGGCTCCCAGTGGGAAGGATATGGCCACAGATTAACACTTACAGTATAATCGTTAATCTGTGATATGGCGTTCAACATGGCTTTTGTTTTGAGTGGAGTATCAGAGTTATTATTACTATTACTTGACTCAGAAAATTTAGGTATGGCGCAAAGTGTAATATTGAGGCTGTAATTAATGTTGGCTGTTGTCAGTGTAATTGATGTTGTTTCCAGCTTATTCGCTGTTTCGGGCGAAACACAGACCGAATTTGCTACGTTGAGTTCATCGCGAAATGTTGTTTTTTCGCGAAGATGCCATGATGAAAAATCCTTTGCGCAGTCTCGGAGGCAACTGAAGCGAGCGAGGCAGGATTTTTTCGCCTCAGTGAGATCGGTTTCGCCTACCGGAAGTCGACGCGAAATTGACGTCACTGCCTCAGTTTTAAAACCTCACTGCCTCACACGGCCTCATACTGCCTCACTTGCCTCGAGTTTTATAACACGCCTCTTTGAAGGGGACAATGGAAATTAAAAGATCGGTTAAGTTCCATATTTTATAAAGGTACTTTTAGGGAAATTTTGGGTAGCACCTTGTAAAGTGATTTTAAGTGACTCCTTTTAAAAATAAGTGACTAAAAGTGATAAAAGTGACTTGTTCAGAGGCCTGCATTGTTCAAGTGACGTCCGCATGGCGATTCCTAATCTCTTTGCTTTGGGCTCTGTATGAAGATTTTTATCTGATTTTGTTATTATCAAACAATAAAACTTATACAATCAAAAATAAATTGTTTTTATTTATATATAGTGCAGCCCAGTACTATTATAAAGCATACTTAAAAGGTACTCCTTTTGGGGGCTTCACTTTTTTTTATCAGCCACTGTATATAAAAAAACGAAAAATGTACACACTCATTCGTTCATCTCAAAATTTCCAGAATCGAGGAGTTCTTTTCCAAAACGGACTCCGTCCATTCTTAGTAGTTTTGAGAAAAAAGGTTATCTTTATGACAGACACATTTGCATATTCCGGCACAATTTTATTTTCCTATATACACATGCAAAGTGGTTCAAGTGACAAGAAGCTGAAGGTTGTGGCAGTTTGTGATATTTTCCAAAAGGCACTCAGTCCATATGCATGTTATTTATTTTATTGATTCCTGGTACATTTTCTTCATGTTTTTGTGTTACAAAAATGGTTCTATGTCATCATAGACAATTTCCTCATCAGGGGCCCTATTCTCGAAATTTTCCTGTTGCAAACAATCTCACATACACTATCTCACTTGTGTGATTTCGACTCACACGATTACTATTCTGCAGTTCAAAGTACAAAACGATCATGACCGGTGAGAGGAAGTACGTCAAACTCACACGAGTTTCAACATTTCTAAGCGTCTGGAATGGAGATATTCATCAAGAACCAATCAAATAAGCGAAACTGTTCCCAAACGATCGTTGAGTATGGAGGCAAAGAAAAGAATCACAGATGAGCAAAACGAAATTTTATTTTATTGAAAACAATACACGAATGTATAAAGGAAAATTTGATAAGGAGTTTACGAAGAACTATGGAATGACTTAGGAAGGAAATTGAATTCTTCCATCGGAGCAAAGAATCAAATAGGGAATGGAGAAAAGGGTTAATTTGCACTATCCGTACAATCGCGCGACCAAGGTAGTGAAATGATGTTTTGAAGCTGATATATAACCCTCCCTAATCACCTGATATACAGGGTCGGGACACATTAATATGACCACCTCTCCTCGAACATGTTGGAACGTCCCATGGTATGCAGATGAAAAATCATTGTATATCTTTAAAAGCTGACAACAGCAGACGTGTAGTAGCATCCGTTAACAATTTTCGCCGTCATGGGCAGAGAAGTGACCTGTTAGACCTCCAAACGGGGATGATCCTGGACTATCGGACCGAGGAGGGCGCATTTCCGAAACGGCCACTTTTGTGAACTGCTCTAGGGCTGCCGTTGTGAAGGTGTACCGAACTGGACGAACCAGACAGTTACGAGTAACCGAAAAGGTAACTGTGTGGCCCCACGGGCCATCGATCCTAGAGGCGAGCGTCGGTTACGATGCCTGGCCAACCAATCGGCGTGCCACTGTTGAGCAACTGACACAGCAAATGAACAGTGGGGCCACTAGGCGTGTCGGCACCAAGACAGTGCAACGATCCCTCTTGAGGTTGGGGCTTCGGAACAGGTGTATGGTAACAGCACCCATGTTGACGCCTGTGTATCGCTGAAAACGCCTCCAATTTGCAATGGACTATCGCCACTGGACCTCGGCCGAGTGGCAAAGGGTTGCTTTCTCTGATGATTCGCGGTTTCTGGTGAACAGAGTGGACGGACGATGGAGAATTCGCCGGGAAGCATCTGAGAACAGGCATCCCGACACCATCGTTGGCAGAAGACAGGCTGGTGGGAGAGGTGTGACTGTTTGGGGGATGTTTACGTGGTATGGTCTGAGTCCACTGATACCGCTGGAGGGTACACTGAGTGCTGTTCGTTACCTGACGATCGTCGCAGACCAGGTACACCCCTTCATGCCAACAATGCTTCCTTAGTGTGATACTGCCTTTCAACAGGACAATGCTCCCTGCCATACGGCCAAAATTGTCCACGACTGGTTCGAGGAGCATGAGGATGAATTCAAGCTACTCCCATGCCCACCAAAATCTCCGGACCTTTCTGGGCTTGTATGGATATAAAAACGGGTCTACATAAATATACACAATTTTTAAACAAATATATATTATTCCATTTAATATATAAAGGAAAACTTTTTTCGTAAAACTTCTTTTATCCAAATTTGAGCTTACATTATGCATTTTTCAAATATAAAAAAACTAGACTTAAGTGAATTAAAAGATGTTAAATTTAGCATCCATTCTGGTACATTATTAAGTAACGGAAGAATGGAGCTACTTATTGTTTTCACAATGTCCGTCTGTCTGTCCGTCCATCCCATTCATAATTTCTGCGTTTTTTGAGGTAGAAGATTGAAATTCGGAATGTAGCTTTCTATGGGCATGGGCACCTTCACTATTTAGTTTGGTTTTGATTGGCCCACTAGGGTCGGAGTTTTGGGGGGTCGAAATTAGAGGGGACCAAAAGGTCTATGCGTATTTATGCACATAAAGGAGTGAAATTCGGTATGCAAATTCCTCTAAGCTAGATCAACATTACTGCAAAGTTTGGGCCAAATTGTCCCAATAGGCTCGGAGTTGTGGGGGTGGCAGTCACTTGGTCTTTAGAATTATGTCAACATATGGCATGTGATATATTTTTCGATCGGAAATGATGAGAAACGAAAGATGATAGAGCTAGTTTTCATTTTCTAAATACTACGTTCAAGAAAATCAATTTTTCGATTAAAAAAATGGGGGTGATGGGTAAAAAGTGCGGATAAAAGGGTAAAAATAGATGACCTCAGCGCTTCCGCTACTTTCCTATACCTTCCTCGGGAGAATTAATTTCTTGTTAAATAAGTTTGGAACATAAAATTGTCTTTCTCGATTTCCAAAATTATTAAAAATCTGGGGTATGTCAAATATTATACTCTTCCGTAAAGAATATTCTTGTTTTTTACGTTTTAAGTAATTTTTCGAAAAATAATTTTGTGTGAAAACCATATATTCAAATAAAGCTTCGATTTTTAAAATTTTTAATTCCTTATATTGATGATCTATTGGATGTTCTTGTAATTTAGTGCCATATGTTATTTGTTTAATGATTTTATTTTGTATCTTAATAATATGGTGGTGGTGGTTTTAGAAATTCAGGCGTCGACTACTATGGTCATTTTGCACCTTTTACACAAGTTATAGCTGTAGGCAGCCCTGGACAAACCAAACATCCATGCCCACGGCAGGATTCGAACCCACGACCAGGTTGACTCGAGAACTAGAAAGCCTAAGCGCTAGCCCTCTCGGCCACCTGGCTGGCTCTTAATAATATCTTTAAACTCTATTCCAAATTTATACAATAATAAACCATAACGAGTACGAAATTCAAATAAAGAATTATACATCATTTTTCTATTGTAAATAGGGCAATAAGGACTGATATGGTACATTAGACATAAAACCTTACGTAACAATAATTTTAGAGAGGAAATATGTGAATGTCATTTTAATTGCGCATCAAAATACATTCCAAGGTATTTAAAATTAATAACATCGTTTATTTTAGGACAGAAACATTTGGAAGTTCTATCACAGTATGTTTCATGAATATAAATATCATCTTTAAAGAAATCTATATAATTTTTGTGTGGAATCTTAAATCTCATTAAGTGAGTTTTTTGAACATTTAAGCTTAGCATACTAGCTCTTATCCAATTAATAATTTTCATTAAATTTTTTGTGTTATCTTAATACAGTGCTCCCTCTATATAACGGCGCTCTACATAACGCCAAATTTATAACTCTACATAATTGCAAGTCCATATAACGAAGTTTTTTTCCAGAAAATAAAAATTGCAAACTCATTCATGTACATTGTCTATGTAGAATCCTGTTATATATAAGGGAGCACTGTAGTCAATTGTTTGCTTCTATGCACAGTTAACATAGCTATGTCATCTGCACATAAATAGACTAGGGATTCTTCAATACACTTAGGTAGATCGTTCATAAAAACGTTAAACATGAAGGACTTAAAACTGAGCCCTGAGGGATACCACACTCCATTTTAGTCTTCGAGGATATTTTATCCTTAAAATATACAATATAGTATTCTCTGTCATTCAAAAAACTTTTAATAATATCTAAAAAGTTTTCTCTGATACCATAATTTTGTAATTTATATATCAACACATTATCATCAACCATATCATATGCCTTATTAAGGTCTAGGAAAATTAATGTGGCAAATAATCCTTTGTGAAAAGCATAGCTAAGTTTATCATTTAGGTCTAAGAGTAAGGTTTGAGTAGACATCCCTTTTCTGAAGCCATATAGTTCCTTAGGGGTCATCCATAAATTACGTCACACGTTAAGGGGGAGGGAGGGGGTCAACAATGTGTAACATCGTGTGACAAGGAGGGGGGGGGGGCCCCGAGTCATAAGCTTCGTGACATCACATGTATAAATATAAAGTATTAAAACTCTAAACTTCAACTCTAACGAAAAACTTTAAAATATTACCAACTTTATCAATATAATAATACAAAAGTGAATCAGAAAGTAAGTTACACTCTGAAACAGTAAAAACAAATGCAAGTTAACATCCCATACACACATTCTGAGGAAAAGTGCACCATTTATTTCACTTTTCTATTTAATCAGCCAACAACTGTAAACACTTGTCTGAATGTCAAATTAACTTTTCCATGCTGCTACGGTAAAAATCCGCGCCAGCGTTTCTCAACCATATCAGCACACTCCCATAAGAAATGCTAAGCGTTCTGGGATTTTTTTAATTCTGATTCGTCAATTGTCTAGAATCATCTCATTAACGCGGGCAATGTGCTCGGTAGTGTTGGATGAGGATGGTCTTCCTGCACGGTATTCGTCCGTCAAATCTTAGTGCCCATTTTCAAACTGCTGACAGCACTTCACAATTGCAGGACGAGAAATCACATTATTCCCGTAGACACTGCAAATTTCCTTATGGATTTCAGTGCAATTTAAGCCTTTTACCCACAAAAAACGGACTGTTCCGCGAATCTCCAACTTGGACTGTACAACCAGTCGCTGCACCACGATACAATTCTCTTGCGTACACAGTAAATGCGTGAACACATTGCAATTACAGACATATAGGCAACATCCTTAAAAAAGGCGAATGATATAGGCATTCTTCGATCACAGATGGTCCTGAGTGTATCTTACTTTTTGATTCATCCTTGCATTATAAGGTTTAAATTTGTTTGTATCACTTTTTAGCACGTGGCGGCCACACGAGTTCACGCTCGCTTTACCCTTAGGTCAGCACGTCGGCCGCCTTTGGGACGTGCCAGGAAGTTCTTTGTTTGATAAATGATGATGATGCTATATGTTTGGATGAAGAAGATGTTGACACATCGAATGTTCCTAATATTATCCAAATCGAGAATGAAGAAACTGCTGTGCCAGTCATAAATAATATAAAGAAATGGGTTCAAAGTCCGTGGACACAAGATGATTATATTTTGATCGTTCATTTGATTGGTTATGTTTTGTAAATTTTCTAAAATGTTTGATTATTCTTGATTTTATGAAAAAAAGATTTTAAATAGAAATATATAAATAATTTTGGAAGTGCTGTTTTAATTTAATAATTTCTAAAT
>JAHWFO010052722.1:141991-170153 GCA_023313115.1 Rhysida immarginata | reverse complement strand
TCGCCCATTAAAACGTTTGTGGACAAGAGGTTCGTTTTTTGCATTATTTGATATTCTGTTTGGTCAACTTTAGATGCTTCTTGCTCCTCAGGTTCGTTAGACAATTTGAGATTTTTGATCATCGGAGTTTTAGCACCTTTTGCAGACTCCATGCCGAAACGTTTTAACAATTGTTCAATGTAGGGACGTTGATATATTTGAATAGATTCCGCCTGAGAGTCTTGAATTATAGTCATTCCCAAGTAACATCTGGCTTCGCCAAGATCTCTGATTTTAAAAGACGATGAGAGCTGATTTTTTACACTTGCTATTATGTCATCCGAAGTAGATACGATTAATAGATCTACATATACAGCAATAATGATAATCTTTTCTTGTTGATGTCCTACATACACACAATTATCTGTACTTAGGGCTTTAAGATCCATGTTAGACAATTTTTCATGAAGCTTTTGATTCCAGAGCTTACCAGATTGTTTTAAACCATAGAGAGATTTTTTTAAGAGACATACTTTTTGTTCTTTTCCCCTTTCTATGAAACCTTGTGGCTGCTCCATATAGGTGGGTATATCCAAATCAGCATGTAAGTATGCAGTTGTTATATCCACATGGTGAACTTTAAGATTGTGTTCCACGGCTAATTCAAGTATCATTCTAATGGAATCGTATCTCGCTACAGGAGAAAATATTTCGTTGTAGTTAATGCCGAAACGTTGTGAGCATCCCATAGCTACTAAGCGTGCCTTATAACGTACAGTATTTGTATTATTTTGAATCTTCGTAGTAAATACCCACTTACAATTTATTGGCTTTACTTTAGGTGGGCGATCTACCAAATCCCATGTGTGATTAGCAAGGAGAGCATCATATTCATCTTGCATCGCTAATTTCCAAATCTTTGCATTGGGTTGTTCCTTAGCCTCTTTAAATGATTTAGGATCATGTAGTGTTTGTTCCATTGTTGCCATCGTAAGTTTTTCCGTGTGATAAATCTTTCGAGGTCTTCCCGGTTTCCTGTGTATTGCTTCATGGGTCGGCCAGGTAATCTTCTTGGTAGAACTTCTTCATCTGGAGAAACCTCACAATGAGAATGTGGTTGCTCTATTTCTTCGCTAAAATCGATCTGAACTAAATCTTCGTCTTCATCAGGAGTATCTTCTAGCTTTGGAAAAGGATCAGAAGCAGTTTCAAGTTCAGGTAATTGTTTATCTTCTAGAAAGGTAACATCCCTACTTTTAAGTATACTATGCGTACCTTGACGCCATAGACGGTAACCTTTGGATTCCTCGCTGTAACCAATCAGGATGAATTTTTCACTTCTAGGTTCGAATTTACCTTTTCCAGGTTTGTTATTCTTTACATAGGCTATGCTGCCTATAATTCGAAAATAACCAACATTGGGTTTTCTCCCATTCCAGACTTCAATGGGTGTTTTATCTTTACAATGAGACGTAACACATCTATTACGTATAAATGCAGCTGTATTTATTAATTCGGCCCACAGTCCCATAGGAAGATTTCCATCTATGAGTAAACATCTTGCCATTTCGACTAAAGTACGATTCATGCGTTCTGCGACACCATTTTGTTGTGGTGAATATTCAATGGTCGTTTGCCTTTTGATTCCATGAGCAAGTAAATACTGTGAAAAATCTCGACTAAGATATTCTTTGGCATTATCACTACGTAAAACCTTTAGTCAATGTCCTGTTTGATTTTCAGCATATTCTTTGTAGGTTTTAAAAGCTGATAACACATCACTTTTGTGTTAAAGTGGCACCACATACACGTACCTTGACTTGTCGTCAATGAAAGTCACAAAATACTTGGCGGATCCATAAGAGTCTTGCTTCATAGGTCCACAAATATCACTGTGTACCAGTTCCAATAACTCTTTAGAATGTGACGTTGCAGATTTTGGAAAGGGCTTACGAGTTTGTTTTGCGATTATACACGTTTCACACAGTATTTCTTCTTTTCCTGGTAAATTCATGCCAGATACTAATCCGTGAGATGCTAACATTTTTAGCTGTTGCATATTCACATGTCCATATCTCCGATGCCATAATTCTACTGGATCCAACCTATTAGTGGCTACAACTGAATTTAGAGCAACTTGTTCAAGGTTTCTTTGATATGGAGACGTTCTGATAACGTACAAACCATTCCTCTTCATGGCTTCTAATAAATCCTCACTGTTCCCTTTGATGTAGGCTTTATCATTCAGGAAGTGTGCTTCATAACCATATGAAGTTATTGTTGAGATTGACAACAAGTTTCCTTGCAAATCCGGCACATAGAGTACACGAGTAAGTTTTATATTGTGCACACCACTTTCGCCGTTTACAGTTAAAGATACAATACCTCGTTGATTAGAAATGGCAGTTCTTTTGTTCGCCAACTGGATGATCACGGGTTTCACTTTGTAAAGTGTAGTAAAGGACCTTTTGTTTCCACACATATGGGTTGTAGCCCCGCTGTCCAGACACATTAGAGCTACAGATTCGCTTATATCTTTTGAGTCTCTTAATGCAGTTTTGGCAGCTTCGTCCTTTTTCTTTTTTCTTCAAACATTCATCGTGTGGCCTAATTTCTTGCAGTAGAAACACCTCAGTACTCTATTATGTTTTTCATCCGGATTTGGTTTTCTCTCATGTGGCTTACTTTTAGTTAACAGAGCTCCAATTGATTCTGTCCGATATGTCTGGCTCTTAGCTAGTAATATTCCATTTGTTGAATGAGGTTTAGTCTCCTTACGTCTAGCTTCTTCATCAAGTAACTTTACTTTTAAATTTTCTAGATCAGGCAAACTGTCCCTCGATTCTATAGCCACTCGGAAATTTTCATATTCATTGGGCAGGCTACAGAGAAGCAAAATGGAGAGTAGTTCTTTCGGTATTTCTAAACCAGTTTCGTCCAATTGATCAGCTATTGGGAAGAATTCTTTCAAATGTTGTTGCAGAGCCGTATCCGTATTCATTCGCAATTGCAGCAGTTGTTTCATTAATGAAACTTTTCTTGTCGGACCTTTCGGTTGATATATCGAGGCAAGTGTTTCCCATGCCTCCTTAGACGTTGTGGCTTTCTTTACGTGATAAATTTCAGAAGGTTTCATGCATAATATAATGCTTTCCAATGTCTTTTGATCAGCCTTCATCCACGTATTCATTTGCTCTACTTCCTCTGGTTTGAGACTGGTTGTCTCCGTTAAACCGGCCGTTACGGACGGTTGCTTAATAGTTCCACACGTATAACCCCATAAATCACTATGTAGCAATATCATCTGCATTTGTAAACGCCATGTCTCGTAATTGTCTTTCGATAACTTTTCTATTTGATAAAGTCCGGAAGCCATCTCACAAGTAGAATTGACGTACGTAACTTTAGTTCTCAGGTATAGGCTACGCTAGAGGCGTTTAATTATTTAAGCTCAATTAGGTTTAATGTCGGATCAAGTCCTCTCTTCTTACCTTCTAGTGTTGCGCAGTGGAAGCGTGCTGGGCCCATAACCTGTTATGATATTGTGTTTCGTGCAGAAATAATTTATTCACGGGAGCAGCAAGTAAACATTATTTTTACTAATAATGAAAGCAAAAAATACAAAAGAGCTAACATACACTGCAGCTCAAAACATCTCTCCATAACTCCAACAATATCAGCGCATGCCCGCTTAACAAAGCAGAACGTGCTAAAAGAAACGGTGACTAAGATTAGGAATTACAACAATTATAAATAGTTTACGTCTCCCCTTCCACGTCACCGAACCCCTAATACACAAAAATAACGTATTTTTAAATGTAATGAATAAGTTTCTTATATGATCATTTATTTGAATACTTCCCATTTCTTCATTTTATTGAAACAAAACATCTTAAGCTTTTAAAAATCAGACGACCACAATGCACTGCGTGTTTGAACAAATATGACTGAGAATTCCCGGTTGCTGAATCGCTATCTTAGGTACATAAATTGCGTATTATACACGGGATAGAAGGTGGGTCGATAAGAGCTAGTTTCTGCCTATCATACATTCGAAAAAAAAAATTTCGGATTCCGACAATTTTTAAATCTATTTGTATACTTGAAGATATGGATTTTTCTTTATTGTAAGTTTTATGTGATAAATAAAATAGTAAGTCAAAGAAATTATTACCCAAAAAGAGAGTGTTTTGGCTTTTTCATACATTTTAGTTGTTTTTTTAATCTTCGAAGTATTTTTATTAAGAAGCGTTCCATGAACCATATTAATGATGACTTGTATTGGTACTACTGTTTACAAGCTCTTTTAGGAGTATTACCTGTAATTTATTTTGATTCAGTGTGCACTTATAATAAAAAAAAAAATAGTAATATAAACTCTATTCATCATAACCTTGCATGAAGTGTTGTAATGCTATTGATTTTTTGGATGAAAACTAATGACAATTGTGTATATCTTAACCCTTTTGCTGCGTAAAGTGGATATATCCACACAAAATTACATTATCTCTAATTAGATCTGCGGAAATCTGATTCATCTCATATGTTTAAAAAACTTCTTGTTATGCTGCTAAAAGTGGATAATTCCATCTTCTCAAGAATGAAAAATAAATTTAATTATGCAGTGAAAGGGTTAAAAGACAACTTCACCCTAATATGCAACTTTATTTAAAATGAAAGTTCGAGATATAAATAATAACATAGCATAAATGAAAAATTTCAAATTGAACGCGAAGTATATAAAACAAACGAAAATCACGAAGGTCATGAGGAAGTGATGTCCTCATTACAGAAGAGGAAGTGACATCCTCAGGGGATTGACTGAAGTGAATACCATACATTTATTTCTATACAAGCGCTTTTTTACGATGGCTTACGCTTTTTTTATGACGATAGGCATGATTTAATTTAATTAGGGACCGCTATGGAAGAGTTTCTCTAATATTCATGGGACTGGAGCCTAATCTAGTCCCTCTGTGACATCGATCTTAGATGTCAGCTGATACAAAATGGAGCACCAGGAAGTATCATTTTTCACACTTTAAACCTGATTTTCATAATGAAATAATGGTTTTATTGCTGCAGTTGTTTTTATTTGTTTCAAATAATCATATTCTGCCAAAACATTTTTGAGTGGAGTTGTCCTTTAATAAATGTTCATAATACCTATGTAATTGTGTATTTTATTTTTCCTATCAATTGCAGAGCTTTCATTTAAAATAATAATTTATATTATTTGTTACGAGCTATATTAATGAAAAAAATATATGTCACATCAAGTGGCTGATGGGCACGAATTGGCCCTTATCAACCCACATTCTTTCTTCAAAAACTTAGATGCATATTAACCATAGGTGTGTATTATATGCTGAAAATTATGGTAATTTGTAAGAAAAATAATGCTTACCTGTTTTTCTTTATAGTCAGACTGCCATTTACGAATAACCAAATCTTTTCGATGAAGTTCCATTTGTAACTGAGCTCTCTCTTTGCATAAAATATTTTCTCGTTCTTGCAAATGATGTTCAAATATTGACAAATTTTTTTCTAACAGCTGCTTTTGATTTATTAATTCATTTTCAAGTCTTTCCTTTTCTTTGATCAGCTCTTTCAAATGATGTTTTTCATGAGATAACCTTTCCAGTTCTATTTTTTGTTGCAGCAAATGATTTTCTAGTATTTCTTTTTCCTTGAAAAGCAAAATATTAATTACTATAAAAAAAATGTTTTTTTAATTAAATTAAAATTAGGTATAATTATAAATTTAAAAAATTTGAAATTTTTTTCCATCTATGTTTAAAAATTACAGATTAGATCCAAGAGTTTTATATAATATAATTCACCACCTATTCTGGCCAAAAATATACAGGGTGATCCGAAAAGCACTTCGTCCAAAGATATACAGAGTGTAAATTATCTCCTTCAAAAAAACTACACTATGATGCAGACGAAATTCAGGCGATTAAAATGATATTAAAATGACACTTGGGGTCGCAAATCGCAAGCAACGCCATAAAGGACCATCCATAAATTACGTCACACAAATTTCATGATTTTTGGACCCCTCCCCCGTCCTTGTCACAGATGGTCACATATAACAAACAGGCATGTTTTCTTGTATTTTTCCTGTTTTTCCTCTGGCTTAAGGCGCGCGTAGAACTCGAGGGTTTCCGGGCTTTTAGTTTTTTTTGGTAGTTTTTGAGAGAAAATGAAAAAAAACCTTGGACGGAGAAGGTAGACAGCCTTGTCTATGAAGTCATCCTGCGTATTTGATTAGGGCCCTATTTCCATCCAAATTGAGATATTGAGGAGGGCTCGCTTAATCAACAAGCGAATATTTCCCGATTCTACAGTTTAATCCTTATGAGTTTTGAATATGCATGCGACGTTCGTTTCCAGGTATAATTTTTTTTATCGTCCTCACGAATGGAACTTCAATGGCCGACTGCAGTAAGCCCCATTCTTAACTTGTTCAATGCCGTAACTCATCACAATGATGGACCATAATTTCTCAACGCGGGATTCGACAGCAGTGCCAATTGCTGTGCCGAGCGACTTTTTCATGTTCTGGCAACTTTTATGGTTTATTTCTGCCGGATTCACTGATTAAAACTGCCTCCAGGTCAGTTATGTGCTGTTCCAGGTTCTTTTGGAAAAATTTTACCCTGAAATTATGGACTGCGTCCTACAAACTAAATAACTAAATTTTTTTTTTTTTTATTAATTTCCTACTGCTTGTTATTTGATTTGTTTATTTTCTTAACTCATTCTTTTATGTATGAATACCTTACTTCTCCTTTCCTTTAATTATTTTATCATGTATTCCTTTTCAGCCCGTGGTCGATCCGGGTTGTGCTTCTGATTTCTCTTTAGCCACTTTGTTCTCAACCCCATTTTGTGTTATGTCTAGGAATCAATTTCCTCCTCTAGTCTCCTTTATGTGGTAATGTCTTACTCGTTTGTTTGCCTGTGCTTTTCTTGCCCCTCTTTCTTACTAATCATTCTGCTTTCACTAATTATTCTAGTTTTGTTGTTTTTTTTTTTTTTTTTTTTACTTGTATTTTTTTCTAGGAGCCACACTCTGGTCGACGGGTTTGTTTTATTTTTATCTTTACCACTTCTCAGAAGTTTTTTCTGCTCACTACGCGATCTTCACAGAGCGTTTGCAGTTTTTCATTCCAATCAGTTCCAAATGATCTTTTGCTACCAGACTGTCTTCTTCCGAGTAAGGACTGTCCCAAAGCCATTCATCCTCTGAACGTGCTTCATGATTTTACCTCCCATGGACTTGGACGTCGTCTTCATTGAAGCCTTGTACTCTTTTGTCTCATCTATTAGCTATTACATTCATTTATTCTGTGTAGCAATAAAATAACTTTGTTTGGAGTTGGTCTGTTATTATTACCTGTCCTAACTTAAATTTTGGGTGGTTTATCGTTTTATTTGGGAGGCTACGAGATTAAAAGATTTGTTTGTTTGCATTAAGCTGGGGGGTCAACCGGGACGCGATTTAATGTTAATTAAACTTTACTTTCACTTTGGGGGCGTAATTTCTTATCTCTTGAATTTCAGGTTTAAGCTTCTTAGACTATAATTATATTTTAACTGTCTTATCCATCCATCCATCCATCCATCAATACATACATACAGGATGGTCATAATTAAAGTGACACCATTTAGACCCTTCTAGCAGCCGTTCTGGTAATCAGATTTTGACAAAACTTGAGATATATGTTATACAGACCATGGGGAAAGAGAATTTTGCAAAAAAAAAAAAAAAGATTAGTTCACATTTTGACCACTACGTCAAAATATGGCGCTGGTCATGTAAGAAACTATCCGAGAATTTTTACTCAATCAGAGACGTTATGCAAATGAGATGTAAAATTAGAAAAGCTTTAAAATGACAGTGAAATTAAATGTAAAGTCATTCTTCACAATGGCTTTAGCTGAAAAGGATCGAGCTTTATTGGTGAAGTTGTTTTACCAGAACTGCAATAATGCTTCTGCTGCACTAAGAGAATATCGACGTTTGAAAAACTTGCGAAATGGGCCTACGTCCATTAATGGTTTAAAAAAGATGATTAAGAAATTTGAAGAAACTGGCGAATTGGGTGTGCTGCCAGGGACAGGACGAAAACTAATTGCAAATGAGACTGTGGAAGACGTTGCTGCTGCTGTATTGGAGAGTGCTTCAAGTTCCCAATATTCTTCAGCAAGTGCTCGAGCCGTATCACGTGATTTGTCTATTCCGTGGCCTACGGTACAAAACGTTTTGCGTTCCATTTTAAAGTGGTATCCATACAAGATCCAGGTGGTTCAAAAGTTGCTTCATGAAGATCCGGAAAAACGCACCGATTTTGCTTGCCAGTTTCTGGCTAGAATAACCGTCGATAATGCATGGCCATGGAACAGTTTGTGGTCAGATGAAGTGCATTTCACACTAAATGGAACAGTGAATGCTCAAAACTGTCGCATCTGGGGTACTGAGAAGCCGATGCTTGTGCATGAAAAGCTTTTGCACTCTGATTACGTGACTGTATGGTGCGGATTCACTTCACATTTCATTCTTGGCCCCTTTTTCTTTGAAGAGAACACTCCTCAGGGCACTAAAAGATGTTCAATCACTGGTGCTCGTTACTGCAAACTTCCGCAGCAGAAAGTCATTCCTGCTTTCCAAGAAAGACAATGTTTAGACACTACTACCTTTATGCAAGATGGTGCAACACCCTACATTGCATGACAAGTGAAGGGACTGCTTCGTTCTCATTTTGGAGATGATCGGGTGATTTCGAGAACTTTTCCAACTGCATGGCCTCCTAGTTCACCGGACTTAAACCCTTGTGACTTCTGGTTGTGGGGATATTTGAAAGATAATGTCTATGGAGGAAGAATACGGACTGTCCCTGAATTAAAAGCAAGTATAACATGCCATATCACTGTGATTCCTCAGGAAATCCTTCGCTGTACTGTGGAACATGCAATAATGCGCTTTGAACATGTCATTGACACAAATGGAATGAACATTGAACAAATGCTCCGATTTTATAAATTTCTCTGCTTCTAACTTGTTTTTGTTATTATTCATGCGCCATATTTTGACGTAGCGGTCAAAATGTGAATTAATTTTTTTTTTTGCAAAATTCTCTTGCCCATGGTCCAGAACGGCTGCTAGATGGGTCTAAATGGTGTCACTTTAATTATGACCAACACACACACACACACACACACAGGCAGGCAGGCAGGTACCTTCCTGCAGCAATGAGTTTTGTCGATGAGGTATCCTTCTGCAGCAATGCATAACTGCACAGTATTTCACAGAACCCATTACATTTAACATCATGATGGGTTATGTCTGTACAAGCCTGCTGAATTAGTTGTTTCAAATCATTTACTGATGCTGGAACAGTGAAATACACCTTGTCCTTGATGTATTCCCAAATGAAAAAATCAAGTCGTTTCAAATCTCCTCGGCCAATCCATCGATGTGGAAACATGTCATCCATTCGTTGATGTGCAATGGCAGCAAAATGAGCACTTAAATTTCATTTTGTTGAAGTGGCTTTATTTTTTATGCTTATTTTTAAGCTCTCTCTCTCTCTCTTTTTTCCTGTTAAAATCAGAGTTTTGAATTCCACAACTGTACAATTGGAATTTTTCTCTACAGTAACGATTAAAAATTTACAAATTGCAAGGTGCAAAATTCCAGGTCAAAGGTCAAATTTGACACAACTACTGTTTAGTCCCTACCTAACTTCCTATATGTTGCCTGAAACAGATTTGTTGTATCTCCACTGGTACTGAAATTGTGTGTGCGTGTGTGCGTGTGTGTGTGTGTGTGTGTGTGTGTGTGTGTGTGCGCGCACGCGCGCGTGCTTTGGGGGGAGGGGATAACAGTCGCCCTGTATATAAACGTTTTCTCTTTAAGAAAAGCGCAGTCAGTTTTTAATTGTTTAATTTAGTAATTGTCTACAGACTGCCCCGTCTGGCTACTTTCGTCAGCGCCAGCTTTATTTTACTTTTTAACCTAATAAATTCAAACCATGAATGTCTGGGCGATATCATCCGGGAAAATTAGGGAACGCTAGTCTGGACTTTTACCAACTTTTTTTATCTTTTAACTTAAACCAATTATAGTTAATTAGGTAGGTTAAGAAACAAATTATTTTTTTAGTTTTTGTCACTATGCATAATTTCCCCAATACAAGACCCTGGTGTTTATCCCTCATGCCCGGTGCAAGGACCGATATTGTGCGTGATCCATGTTGAGAGTGAACAGTCTCACCCACCTGTCGAGCGCGCTATAGACTCTAACAGGGTACTGAGAAACTGTTCAGCGCAAGTGTATTGCTTGAGCGACCAGAAGACTGTAATTTTATGCCACAAGCTTCTGTTGTAGTAATTTCTAAGTTTAGTGATTAAGCCCATGGCTGGGAGCAATGAAGCCTCAGAGTTGACATGTTGATGGCTCTTTTCAAGAGCGTTGTATGCACTGGTGAGTTGCGCATTGCGTAGAGGGGGTGCCCACTAGCTTGTGGCTGCGAGCGCTTACTTACTGACGCGCTCAGCGCTTTATTGAGTGCAGTGGCACCACTGGAGAGGCATCAGATATATATCTTTTAACACTAAAAGCGCGAGTGAACTGCACAAAGTAATGTGTATGGGGGTTTCAGTGATTTTCCCCGGCTTGTTGCAGCTGTGAGCACAGGTGGAAAAGAATTACATGACGTTCACCAATATCAAATTATGGCTATTAATTTGTGACAAGTCACATTGCTTGGGGGGAGGGGGGGTACATGGGTCCAACGGGAAATAAATAGTTTCAATATTTTAGCTAGCAATTCTTAAGTTGTAACTCTGTTATTTAATTACCAGCCTAATATAATTCTTTCTTGTAATTTTACCATTGTTATTTATTATCCTGTATTTAGAAATAAAAGGTAGTATTGTTTTTATAAATACTTATTTTCGTTGTGTCGATCTCAACCCTGTTCAGAAAGTGAGATGATCGCTGTTTACTATTATTGTTAGGGAGAAATTCTTGGAAGATGAGGTTCTCGTCATCTTCTAATTGTTGTGATAACGTGTTGTTTTGTTATTGTAAAGAATAACAGTTTTTTTTTTTGGGACCGAAAAAGTTCGTAATGGAAGGACGTGTTTCGTTTGTTTCATTCAGACCGTAATGTCATCGTTCTAAATCGATTTCTTATCATTGATGTCTGCAAGTATAATTTACAAGACCAATGTTAAACTATGTATATGCCATAGAGAATAGATTATTTGTTTCTTTTGACAAATGAAGAGCGTGTGTTAACGAGTGTTTTCAGATGTGGTGTTGCCAATTTCGAGCGGAGCGTTCGACGGGAGTTATCATGCGGCCGTCCCGATGGAGACGTTTTATTCTTGCGCAGGTATCGCTGTTGGAGCAGTATTCAAATTCCTCTGCTTGCCATAATTTGATGTCGACGATTGGTGAGTGAATTTAATTTGTTTTTTTCTTTGTCCGTGGAACGACGCAAGAATCTACTAGTACAGTTCGCGTGTCATATATGAATGATTATGGCATGTTGCGCTTGTCGCTGTTAGACAGATCGTCGCATATGATATATGAAGAACTATTTGTTCTCTTTTAATACGCACAGTTTGTGTAATACAATTGATGAAAATTTAGTTTAATACATATGTGGTTAACATGTATAGCATAATGATCTGCCTGTTGTCCATAATGCTATGGAATATGTTTAAGGAGTGCTTTCAAGCAGTGAGTTATCGGTTTTAAGGAGTAATAATCGTGAGGCAGTGAAATTCCTACCATGGATCCCTTGATTCTAAAGGGGAGGTAGATCACGGCGTGTTGTAGTGAGTACACTTGCCAGTTGGTAGCAAACTGCACAGGATTCACTGGCGGGGTTTCTGTGGTTCTCCCTGTGCCTCTCACATCACATGACGCTCTCCGGCGTCTTGCCTTTGCAGTTAAAGGGTGGTGATTGCCCGTAGCAGACCCGACTTAGTGATACTCACAATGCGACCTCATGCTTAAGATTATTGTAATAAATCTGTTGCTCCTGCTAAAAGTTATTAGTTAAATATACTGAAGAAAAGTATTTATGTTATGCGTAATTTTGTAAGGAACTGTATGTGTTCCGCGCGCCTGGTGGCGATTTGCAGAGCAGTAGCGTGTTAGACTGGCTTTAGGCTAGCGTTACCAGCTGGCTTTGTAACACGATTGGTCAAGAATATTTTAATTTACATTAATACAATTAAGATCAACCTTTTATCAATACAATATTTTAAATGTTGTATTGGGCTGATAATGTTAATAAAATTGACGTTCTGTTTTTAATATTGCTTGATTAATTGTGTAGTTAGACCAACAATCTCTCACTCTCCACATATCAGTCCCGAACCCCGTTGACAATTGCCTTCCCGACACTTTAGCTATGCTTATGTGTGTTCATGCATATATAATTAAGGGAGGGGGGGCATCACATAATGGCACCCGCACAGTGACTGATAGTCCAGAATTTAGGGATTATCGAGGGTGAGATTTTGTGGGCCTAAGAATAAACGCACAAAAAATTGCCATTGGGATAAAACTTAAAGAGTTTTCTTGTATTGGTATAGGATAAGGTTACGTTGATTTGAGTGGTGCTAGTGTGTACTTTAGGTATGTGTGGGGGTAAGGGTACACTTTAAATATGCCTGGTGACGAGGGTAATAGAGAAGTAGATAGGGGAGCAGCTGCCATGCCGGAGTTGGTGGGATTCACTTCGGCAGTCCCCACATTCTGCAGGGAGGACGGAGTGAGTATCGTGGCCTTCCTAGCGAGTGTGGAGAACATGGCAGAGATCGGCCACTGGACCCCAAAGGTCAAATTGTCAGTGGTTCGATCGAAAATACGGGGAGTTGCTGCGAGGCACGCTTCAGACCATGGAATTTTTGAACTGACTGACTACGCTCAGATGCGGACTCATCTCGAACAGGTGTTTGGTCGGACGACTACAGCCTGCGATGTTGAAAAGGAGCTATATGACACTGTGGAACGTCCGTCAGAATCTGTACTGGCATATGTCGATAGGCTGGAGATTGCTATAGCGAGATTCGTAAGGGCAAATCCTCAGTGGGAAGCGGGTCAAGACCCCATTATTCTTTAAAGGTTTTCGGGTGGGTGTCTCCCGACCCACCAGCATATTTTGCTGGCCACCAAGCCTAAGGCATTTTAAGGAGGTGGTGGAGGCTGCTCTTAAGTCCGAAGAGATAGAAAAAAGGGGAAAGGGAGCGTTAAATGTGGCTGAAGCTGGCGAAGGAATGCCTAGTTGCACCCAAAATAGAGGGGGGGGGGCAAGGGTAATAAGTTGTCAGAGCTCCCAAAATCACAGCCAACGAGCTGCGAGTGCAGCGCAACTGTGAAACGGTTGGAGGAGGCGGTGCTGATTCTCACTCAAACTGTTGCCCAATTAAGGGCCGATCTTGAAAAGAAACAGGCACCGACTGGGCCCAGAACAAATGTTGGAACTGGTTGCTTTAGATGTGGGCAACCCGGGCATTATGCCCGTAACTGCCCCAAGCAAAACACTAAGCCTTGTAATGCAAGTGTCAGTTCTACAATTGGTGAGCCCTTACAATTGCATCGATGGGGGTTTATGTGTGACAAAAGTGGACATCCAAGGACAGCCAGTGTCTATGCTTATAATGACACAATGTTGTTAATGACAGATGATTAAACATTGGAAACAGTCAATTTGCCATTTAGTTGTCAGCTCGCGCATATCAGGTGAAGTTACTCAGTATAGCGAGTAGAGGGTGTGTTGTTGTGTGTGCGGTGGCGTTAAAGCGTCGGTCGTTGTTGTGTCGAGGGGTTACTGCTCTCTCCCCTTCCTCCCTGCCTCAGGTGTGTCAATATTAATAGACACCGGGGTTGTGGACTCTTTAAAGGAGAGCGTGACGCTTTCCTGTGGCCCCTCTACTTGTCTAGAGGTTCAGGAGCACTGGTGCAGTGGTAGTAGTTGATAGCCTCCATAGGTGGGCGATTATTGCTGAATTGCTTATGTTGCTGGCCAGCGGAAGCAAAATGTAGTATCAGATTAAAAGCAAGAAGGACATTTAGTCTAGCTAGTGTCCGTGTATTAACCTGTCAATGGATTTTTTTTTGTAGCGGTTGATGTCTTATTATAGTTGTGCTGTTTTTCTTTTGGGGCCCCAAGTTTTTTCGTTTATATGCATTGCTATGTATAGTTAAGTAAATAAATTGTTTGATCTCTTGGATATATACGTCTGCTCCTTGATCCAATAACACTTTCCCTCGCAAGTCTAAACAACCCGCTCCTGCCGCGCGTGGGTGTGCATTGTTGCTGTGGGTACCTTCTGGCACCCCCCCCCCCCATCCACGCGCTCAGGGCACGTGTTCCTTGCTTGGTTTTCACTAATTAAACGAGTCCAAAAAACCGTGCCCCACCTCGTGTGGAAACTTTTCTTACGTGGACCCGTGAAACGGTCCCTCCCACGCGTGTGGGCGTGCACAATATGGCGCCCGAACAGGGACTCGTTAGTCCGTGAATGCCGGACTATTGTAGAGACTAAGTCGGTAACACTGTCTTAGATAATTATGTGCTGGGTTGATATGGTGCTGGTGGCTTGTTACTGTCAGGGCTGAGAGGAAATGTTAAACGTGGTACACAATGCCAGACGATGAAGACATAAGGGAGGATCGCCAGAGCTAAAATGGCAGAATGTGTGAGCAGCCATGTGCGCTGCTGTAAGGGGCATGTGACATGTTGTTGACAGAGGTTGTGGTAGGGGCCCACGAGGTATGCGCCCCTATACAAGGGCTCACGTTTGGGGAGTTGGGTCCAGAACAGGAAAGTGCTCTTTAATGTCTGGTATATGGATAATTTGGATCCCAGTTCAGGGATGATGTGACTGATGTGCAGGGCGTCAAGACTTCCAGGCTGAGTATGGGATGGACAAGTCCCGCCCTGTATTCGTTAGGCAGTATAAGGTGCTGCACATGTACAGGGAGACATACAAGGCTAAGCTGCTGGAGCTGGAAAGTGCAGGTATTATCAAGCCCAGCAGGAGCCCCTGGAATTCACCTGTCCACGTGGTCCCCTAGAAAAACGGGGAGGTCAGGATCACTCTTGACCTGCGACAGGTGAATCTGCGCACCAGTCCGGTGGATTTTCCGTCCCCAGTTATACAGGATATATTGAAGGTGTTGAGGGCATAGTTTTTTTTTCAGTGCTCGACCTAAATAACGGGTACTTTCAGATCCCGTTGGTCGAGTCCCTGAAGGAATACTATGCTTTCCAGTCCCCCTGAGGAAAGTTTCAGCTGACAAGACTTCCCCAGGGAGGGAAAAAATCCTCCCATATTTTCCAGCAGTATATTGTAACCACCTTGCGGGAAAAGTTCGGGGGGGAAATCCACACATTCCTGCTGAAACAGATATGTCCATGTATTGGTGACCATGAGAACATGGTGTCCATGAGAACATTTGAAGAGCACTTGGAGGTACTCAGGTGAGTATTCGGGCAGTTTAGGGAGAAGGGGCTGATAATTAAGCCGTCAAAATGCCAGTCCTGTCTTCCGCAAGTGCACTACCTGGGGCACCTGATATCAGCTGCAGGAAGCAAGCCCGATGCTGGCATTGTTACGGTTGAGGGGGCCACGCAATGTGAGAGAGGTGCGAGATTTAATTAGTTCGCTTAACTTTTAACGGCCCTTTCTTCGAGACCTCTCGAACAATCCTGATTCCAATAACCAATCTCACGAAAAAGGGAGTACACTTTATTTGGAGCCCAGCGTGTCAGAAGGCATTGGACTTAGTCAAGGTGGCACTAACGTCAGCACCAGTGTTGCGGCCTCCGGACTATGAATTGAAATTCCTTCTTGCTACTGATGCATCCGACCAGGTGATCGGGGCAGTGCTCCAACAAGAGGTTGCTGGTTTGGTTCATTTGATGGAATTCTTTAGCCAAAAGCTTAAAGGTGCGCAACTAAATTATGTGACAATTGAAAAAGAAGCCCTAGCTATCATGAAGTCCATGTCACATTTCAGCCATATCATATTGGGCTTCCTGACAACAGTAATAACCGACCATCAACCGTTGATAAATATATATTAATTAGGATAAATAACACTCCTTTAATTAAATGAAGACAAATAAATTAAAATAAATATAAGAAAAACAATGAAAAAGTCACCCAATTGATACAGTAAAAGTTGAAGGACGAAAACATAAATGGAATGCAGGACTTGTGGAGAAACTCGGATGAAATACAGAGGAAACACAGAAGAAACGAAGATCTAGTGAAGAAATGTTATACGGACACAGGGAGGCACACAGTTACAGATGAAGAAGGTCTATGATGGAAGTTCGATGATTCGTAACACGTAGATGACTATAACGTTTTCGGGATTTTTTCCCATCTTCAGTATTAAAGTTTTTTGAATGAATGTAAGATATAATAATAAAAATAAAACAATGTAATCTAATCCAATGTGTGATATTATGATTATTTTGATTGTTGTGATCAGTATTGTTGAGTGCAAGGGAAGTGATATTATATTTTTAGTAGTAATTTCCATTTATTATTAATTTTTATAGATGGTTTGGCTAAATTTTTTTCATTCGAAATAATGTTGATGGTTTCTTTTATTAGTCTTTTTTTATAATTTATTTCTTTACTGATAATTTTGATTTTGTTCCAATCCGGATTATAATTTTGGTTAATGCAGTGGTTCACAAAATGATTGTTTTTATCCTTGTTTCTAAGTGCTCTTTCATGTTCTTTTATCAGTGTTATTGTCTTTTTGTTTGACCTGTGTAAATGTGTTGACAATTGGCGCATGGAATTTGATATATTATGTTAGTGATGTTCCATTTTTTTTTATTATTTTGGCAAATGTCTTTGAAATTTGAAATTGTGTTATTGTTTTGATTTTTTGTTGTTTTTATATTGATGGTTGTTATTAATGTTTTGGTTATGTTATTTGTTATGTTTGGTATGATTTTAATGTTTGGTATCTGTTCTAGTATTTTTTCCTGTTTGTGAAAGGTTTTATTATTGTATTGTATTGAATATCTTCTGTATTGTTCGTATTGGGTTGTGTTATTTTTTGTTGTGTTGGTGAATGTTTCTATATATATTTTATCAATTAGTTCTATAGGATATTTATTTTTTGTTAGGTTTATTTTCAGAGTTTTTAATTTTAGTGGGATATATTTTGGAGATGTGAGATTTTTTATTCTTTGTATGTATTGTTTAATTGTGTTAATTTTTTGGTGTGTGGGTTGTTGTGATAAATAATGTGGTAAGTTATTGCCTTTTGTAGGTTTTCCATATATTTCAAAATTTAGTGTATTTATATCTCTTGTAATGTTTAAATCTAGAAATGTGATTTGGTTGTTTGACATGTAATTATGGGTGAATTTCAGTGGATATCTTTCTTCTAATAATTGTGTTAATATTTCTATTGGCCTATTTGTGATAATTATGATATCATCAACGTATCTCATCCAAATTTTTATGTAATGTTTATGTTGTGAAGTGTTAAGTAATATGTGTTCTATGTGATTTAATGACAAAATTTTCACAATAGACATAACAGCTATGTATGACAACATTCCAATAAAACCAACACTAGAAATCATAAAAAAGGAATTAAAAACAAAATTATCTTATAATGTTCGGTTGTTTGGGAATTTTTTCTTATGTTCGGTTGTATTAGCGCGTTTCAGTGTAGTCCATGCTAGTTAATGGGGAACTTAAATGTTATGTTTAACGTTTTAAATATCACTGTAATTCTAAATATATTGAAATAAATAGATCAATGATGTTACATCGATTTAGTGTTCCTTGCTTGGTTTTCACTAATTATACGAGTCCAAAAACCCGTGCCCCACCTCGTCGGAGACTTCTTTCATCTCTGAACTGGAGGGATTGCAACACCTCTGGTGTGTAGTGATCGTGTGCGGGCGGGGGTTATCATGCTGCAGAAGAGGGTCCAAAGCTGCCATTCAATTCTGGTGTCGACAAAAACTTCGGAATTTCTCTTCGACAGGTTCACTCGACAGTCAGGTGCTGACTGTCGAAAAGTGGCTAGTGCATTATATAGAGGACAAATGTAAGTATCAGATAAAAAAAAAAAAAAAAAAAAAATTGAGAATCGATTAACAAAAAAAGTTACGGACCAGGAGACAAAACTTCTCGAACAACCCTCATATTTATACTTACAAATACCTCTGCAGTCAATTTGAAGGCATTTGAATCTCTGCATGATTTGTAAAAATTTCATAATTTATGATGAGGATTTTATTTCAGGTATGATTTATGTTTATTAGGGTTTCAGTTTCTCTTAGAAACAGTTGATCTGATGCTATTGAATTAGTTTTAGAAGTAGAACAAGAATTAGCTTGACTCCAAAATATAGAAGATGTTTCAGGTGAAGAAAGTAGCAATGATACATCAGCGTAAATCGAAAGAATTGAAGATACAGACTATGTTCCTCAACAGCCCTAATGATATTATTAGAAAAAAATGGAAGGAAAAATTCAGCATTAGGTTAGAGTTCAACATTTATCAAAAACCCACCAACAATCATCGCTATAATATGAACAATTCAGTTTATTTTCCTAGCCAAAGGTACCAAACTGAATTGAGTACCATTAAACCTATAACAAGCTTGAATAGCTTTTCCGATAATATTGTCGACAACTTACTCCGTAAGTATAAGCTTTTTTTTTAAGTAGAAAGGATTCCACAAAGTTAACTCCAGAGACCACAAGCCCTACATTTATTAATATTGCTAATAATCTGCAATTAACTAAGGGCCTGAAAAAGATTTTTAGCACTTGCAATTTAAAGATTTCATTCAAAAGTGGGAATACTTTGAAAGCACTCTTAGGAAATCCTAAAGATGCAATCCCACCTCCGGAAAAGTCGGAAATCAATCTAATTAAAACGTGATTTTTGTGTGAAGAACTATGTTGGTCAAAGCTCCAGAAATATTATTAAAAGGTCGAAAGAGCATTTAGCTCGTGTAAAATATGGTAGATCAGACAGATCGAGCATCGCCAAACATGTTTTGGCCACTGGGCATGGTATTCCGATAATTTTAAGTTACTTAGGTCTGTCAATTCAAGAAATCAATTAGACAGCTTTGAGTATAGAAATCTATAAAAGGAATTCTAAAATGTTATTAAATATGCACAAAGGGCCAATCTCAAACTGTTCTGTATGATTTTTATTGAATTGATTCTGTGTCTTCTGCTTTCTTTTCTTTTTGTTTATTTTTACTATTCACTATAACTGTTTTTGTTATCTATTAATGTTTAGCTTAATTTTCCTTGGGGTTCCCTTCCCCCCCCCCCCCATTTGTTTAACCTTTTATTTTAGTTTACTTCCCTTACCCCTATTGATAACAGATCTCTTATTTCATTGGCCCATTGTTTAAATATGTCCAATAGAGAGGTCAGGTACGTTTCAGCACAGCCGTTTTGGCGTCGGCGTGAGACCGATTCGACACCGGTTCAAAAACCCCAGTTTTGAAATGGTTTCCATGCAGAACCAATTCAAACTAGGTGGGGGAGGGGGAAGGAATACTCTTGTGGTGAAATCCAATTTGCGCTTATTTTATTTTTACTACAGAAATAAGTAATATAATAAAAATAAAAAAATTTCTATTACTGAAAAATATATCTTAGCAATTTGATAAAGAAAAAATAAATATTATAAAACCTAACTGTCTTTTTCATATGCATATTAACAAGTATAAACTAAATTAAAAAAAAAAAAAAAAAAAAATTAGACTTCAACAATGAAATTAACATGGCACCATCCTGGTGCTAAACCGAATCCAATGTAAAAAGAATTTTTTAAAACCGGTTTATAAATGACGGAAACATCGATGAACATACTTAAAAAAAAAAAAAATACACAGACGAACATAGAACCTTCGCCTTTTTGAAGTAGGTTAAAAATGAGAAATCAAAATGCACCAATTTCTTTTGATAGAAAATCAAGGGGAAAAGATCCCCCCCCCCCCTTTACCATGTATAACTGTTTTCGTTTTTCTTAGCGATTGCATCAACCCTTTTTTGGTTGACCCATGATCTTCATTGCTATTAATACAGTGCTCCCTCTATATAACGGCACTCTACATAACGCCAAATTTATAACTCTACATAATTGCAAGTCCATATAACGAAGTTTTTTTCCGGGAAATAAAAATTGCAAACTCATTCATGTCTGCAGTTTTTATTTTCAGGAAAAAAGCTTTGTTATATGGACTTGCAATTATAAATTTGGCGTTATGTAGAATCCCGTTATATAGAGTGAGCACTGTATTAGTATTGTTATAATATCAAAAACTGTAAACAAATGGTAGTAACAAATAAAATAGGCACAAAAACTACAATTTCACAAATTGTGGATTTGTGGTTTCATTGCTATTGTCTAGCAATGTAAACATTTTTAATTAAATAGTGAAGCTTTAGAAACTTTATAAAATTTTCTTGAATTCAAAAAGGAATAAAAATTTATTTAGTTCTTCAATTAGTGATCTATTATTTAAAATTTATTCATTTGATTTTTAAAAAGAATACAAAAATTAAAAGATAAAATTCCTCATTTGGTAATTTAAAAAGAAAGTAAAGGAAAGTAAAAATTTATTTAGCTCATTTGGAAATTGTGAGAAATGCTTCTCAAGTAATCAGTAGCATCCATAGCTTCAAATCTCATATCTGTTTCTTGTATTCTTCTCTGTGCATCTCTATATTTTTTTTTAGGTAATATCTCATAACTTTTATATCATTTAGTTTTTAATCAGGTAAATATTGGTCCTGCATGGAAACCATTTCAAAACTGGCAGTATAGATCCGGTGCCGAAACGTCCCATTCCGGTCCAATAATAGTTCTTTCCCTTCCGCTTAACCAATGGGAGATATTCTTGGCAATTACTCCTGCCCCCACCTTAACTATATATTCTCTAGCACACTAAGCATTATTTTCTTTAGTCGGCTTTTGTCTCACATCGCTGAAGATGGCTATTTGGATTAGAGCCTCCCTCCCTTTTTGGAAGTTTTACATAGGAAGTTGTGTCCAAAAATGAAACCGTGGAGTGCTACAGCAACGTGACCGACAAGCAAAAAAGAGACAAAAAAAAGTTAACATGGCTTTATTAACAAAAACTTAATCATAGTTACAGAAAATGTTCAAAATTCCATCCATTCACCACAATACTCCTGGAATGTCCTCGCCTGAAATGATCACGCTTTCCACTCTCTAATAAGCCTGCGAACATCGTCCTCTAGCATTTGCTGGTCATGTTTTAGGACACAACTTCCTACGTAAAACTTGTTCACCACAGTCGAACAGACCAGCACGTAATATTCATAAATCACCTTTTGGGATACCCTGTATATTGTAACAGACCAGGTTACTGGGAAGATTACAAAATCAGCACTCCACATGCTTCGTTCTGGGTCCAAAATCTACACCAATTAGTAGGATTTATTTTCTTAAATTGTGTGAAGGAAACCAAAAAAAAAATTCTATGCACTCATTGGTTGGTCCCTCTGACTGTAATGGAAGGAAAATTTATTCACTCTTATGGTTACGGAAGTCTCCGAGGAGTTCCCCCCAGACCAATAAGGGCAATACAAAAACTAAGGAAAAATATGAAACTGTGATGTTCCAATAAATGTAAGTCACGTATGTCCGGCAAAGGGGAGGAAACGTTTCAGAGATTTTTATGTTAATGTGTCTTTTGCTTGTCGTTTTTTTATGCGTTATAATGGGGGATATGTTGACCTCTGAATAATTATGTGCGTGTACTTCATTAATAGCAATGAATAATAGAGTTGTGCAAATAGTTTTGTATGAAATAGAGGTTGAGAGTGATTCGAGCTTAGTAGTGTTGGGGTGAAATGTTGATTGGTATTTTTGTTTGAATCGTTTCACAAGACAGCGCTTTGGGTTTATGAAGGGGTGATACAGGGTATCGTGAGTTAGAATAGGAGAGTCATAATAAGAGGTACATTTGTGTCTATTTTGATTGTGTAATTTTCTGTTGAGTTTAAATTCGTAGGCCAGGTATTTAGGATACGGTACTCAGCAGTTTGTTTAGTGTTTGCTGTTAGATAGCCATGTGAATGTGGGGGTTGTATGAGAAGAGTTTACTTTGAAAGGTAATTGGGTTTAGTTGTAGTATGGTAAGTGTTATAATACTATAAGAGTCTAGTGTTATAATAGTATGAGAGTCTGGTTTTACTATAGTGTTTAATTATGAACTGGCTTGTTTTAAGATTTTATTGAGCGTAATCCAGTAGGGTATGCTCGAGACCTTTCGTTGGGCGTATGTGACGTTCCAGTAAATGTAAGTCACGTATGTCTGGCGAAGGGGGGGGGAACGTTTCAGAGATTTTTCTGTTAATGTGTCTTTTGCTTGTCGTCGTTTTTTTATGCGTTATAATGGGGGATATGTTGACTGATCAGTACTAGAAATGAGTAATGAAGAAACACTGATGTTAGATTATTATGTACTAGGTTGAGACAGACTTAAGAAGTTGAAGTTTTGTAAAATTGGAATTGTAGTAGCGATGAATAATAGAGTTGTGCAAATAGTTTTGTATGAACTAGAGGTTGAGAGTGATTCGTGCGAATTAGTGTTGGGGTGAAATGTTGATTGGTATTTTTGTTTGAATCGTTTCGCAAGACAGCACTTGGGTTTATGAAGGGGTGATACAGGGTATCGTGAGTTAGAATAGGAAAGTCATAATAACAGGGTGCATTTGTATATTTTGATTGTATAATTTTCTGTTGCATTTAAATTCGTAGGCCAGGTATTTAGGATATGGTACTCAGGAGTTTTAGTGTTTGAAGGTAGATAGTAGTGTGCATGTGGGGGTTGTATGAGAAGAGTTTACTTTGAAAGATAATTGGGTTTAGTTTGTAGTATGGTAAATGTTATAATAGTATGCGAGTCTGATTTTACTATAGTGTTTAATTATGAACTGGCTTGTTTTAAGATTTTAATCGAGCGTAATCCAGTAGGGTATGCTCGAGACCTTTCGTCGGGCGTATATGACGTTCCAATAAATGTAAGTCACGTATGTCCGGCGAAGGGGGGGAAACGTTTCAGAGATTTTTATGTTAATGTGTCTTTTGCTTGTCGTCGTTTTTTTATGTGTTCAAATGGGGGGGTGGGGGAATATGTTGACCTCTGATTAGTAATTATGTGCGTGTTCGTCATTGTTTGTATTATGATAATATCTGTGCAGGAAGTGATTGTTTGGAACAAATTGTTGAGGGTTATTTGTTGACAATCGTAAGCGACCCTCTGTCGGAGCTGTAATTGTTGGCAGTTTTTCTGAGAAGATCTCATCAGCTTCCGACAGGGGATTGTTGCGATCGTTTTCGGGGGAAACCTGTGGCGTCATGTTGCGTGTGTTTTGTTTGTTATATTTATTAATTTTTTATTTTTTGGAAAAAATCTTTGAACGAACCAGACGTACTTTTATGCGATTGTTTGGTTGTTTCGATCGTGAGATTCGAATTCTACGATCATAATATCAATAGCTCAAGTTGTGGTTAAGCAACGGTTTATACAGTAGAACCTCGTTTTTACGAATTTCAGGGGACCAATAATATTTATTCGTAAAATCCGAAGTTCGTAAAAAACAACCCTCCTCCCCCCCCCCCACCCAAAAAAAACAAAAACCACGTGAATAGGCACTGAATTTTTAATAGGCAGTATTTTTAATACAAATAGGCTTATACATTAAGTATTAGAATTGTTTCTGATGCATATTTGAAGTTATATCATTATTTAAGTAGTTTGAAAACTCAAAAAACTGTCAAAAATATTGTCTGGTTCATTTATTAGTTCCATACAGATGTTTTTTAGAGTTTCTAAGGAGCTTTTAATTTGTGAGGGTGTTGTTTTGAATGTCGTATTTTCCAGTGATCTTCATGGTATTCTTCGCTGCCATCTTTGATAAGATCGCAAATTTTGTTATCATTTAACGTCGGAGAAGTTAAAACTTCCGCATCAACATTAACAAACTCGGAGAATTTAGATCTAAAATTCAGCTTACTTTTCAGGATTTCCCACTCTTCAAATCCTTCAAATTCGCTATCATCATCTTCAGGTGAGACTGCAGGTTCAGTTTCACTTTCGTTGCATAGAGAGCACTTCTTTGCAAACAGCAAGCACTTCTTTCTAGGCTCTCTAGTTACTTATGGTGCCCTCTGTTGGCGACGGCGGAAACTAGTCCACAGTTAATCATCGATCACGGCGGTGATAAACATAAGCCAAATGAACAAAATGCAACCAGGCTGCTCACACAAAAAATTTTCACTTTTTTAGTAAAAATTTTTACTACCAATTACAACTTATAACTTCGTAAAATCCGAATTTCGTCGTAAAAACACTTCGTAAAATTTAAAGTTTATTATATGGAAATTAAAAGGAGGTGGTCGGGATTTCAGAATTACTTCGTAAAATTCGGAATTTCGTAAAATGCGAGATCGTAAAAACGAGGCTCTACTGTACTATGAATTTATTTATTTTTTCGTTGTTCTACAATTTTAACGTTGATGTTAACACGATGTTTTCACAGACGAATTCCACGGACAAGACTGTTAGAATTTCAGATCTTCAGAGATAATAATTTTCAGAGGAAACGACGCAGAAGTTTGTCATGGTGTTGGTACTAAGATTATCAGAATATGAAAAGTGTTGGTCCACCAGTGAACAAAGATGGTAAAACGAATATATCCGATGGATTGGTGAGTGACTTTTAATTTATTTTCCACAGCCAGCGACGAACAGTGTTCCGAACAATGAGAACAAATTTATTGACCAGCAGTTTCAGTGATCCTCCCGCCTCTGGCATCGTCTGCGTCTAGCTATTGTCGGCGCTATCACTGGCGTGGGAGTACTTCGCCTCTCACATGAACAGTTCCTTTTCCTTATGTAGCCTCCTTGTATTGTTATGCGAACGATATGCCGTTCTATGTTAGCTATGTAGAATCTATAGTATTTTATAAGTTAGCTAGTTAAGTACCCTGCCCGTAACAGTGGTCGTCTAGCTTTGTTTTAGGAGAACTAGTTAATCCTAGGGCAAATTCTACCAAGTTCACTCCCCAGCAATCGTTTGCACACTTGATATGAACACGTGGGAGAATTGTAGGAACTCATAGCTTGCCAGTGGCTGACGGGTAAGTGAACTTCGTACTTACCAAGAGGTGTTCCTGTACCTCCCCTCTGGCGGCCAATAAAGGAGGTGCCGGGCACGTTCTTGTGCTAAACGTTGTTAAGGAATACTTGTCCGGGAATACGGGGAATTTATAGCGGATGTGTCAGCGGAGCTAATTGTTGGCACCCCACTTAAGGGCTAGGAATTGAATCTCCCGTGCAGGCACCAGCAGTTATAGCGGGCAGGTGTGCCGGTTCTCACGTTCAAGTGACGTAACGCTAAGTAATAATTGATATAGGAAGATGTTAAAATATTAGCTGACAAGGGCCCTTGGACGTAGCATTATAAGATGATAATAAGCACATTATGTAAATGGAATATGGTAATGAGAAAATTTGAATACAAGTCGTGTTTTGAGATTAATTATCGCAGTATCGGGTCTTTCTTCGTATGTTTGGTCCCGAACCCTTAGCGACTTCAACCCCCTCACTGTTAGCATTTGCTCTAGTGATATTAATATCTATTGTGGGGGCGGGGGCCCGCTACAAAACGTAAAGTCAAAAGCATCAACAAATAATATGTAGTGAGATGTCTTGAAGGTAATGATTAAGTGGCATAACAAAAACTTCTTTTATCTTGATTATCTTAATTCTAAGTCAGCCAAAGTTCGTTTCTACTTGTAAGAAGACTAAAGTTCGCACAAGCAGTGAAAAGGGTTTCCCACTGATCAGTGGTCTAATCTGGTTATCTTTCCTCAACGCCAGGTAAAGTTTTTTCACTCGGTATCGGGTAAGTTATCAATTAAATTAGCAAGCAATTCATTGGAATTCGGATCTCCAAACATAAATCAGTCTTAAACTTCCAGTTTCTTTTAATTCATCACAGGTAACCAACACCGACGACGTGTCATTAAAATAGTTATTTTGATTTGATCACCAAAGTCATACAGGATAAGTAAATTTTCTCTTTTGGTTTATTGTACTTACAAGGGAACCCCACATAGCCTAACCGCTTTAACAATGGAGTCCTTGTATGGCTATGTATGCTGAAATTTTTAAGTTTTCGCGGTTTATTTTGAAAGAAACACAATTTCGCACTCTCTTATTTTGCAAGCATCTATAGTAGCTTCAGATGAGTAACATATTTCAATTTAGTGGAAATCTGTGACATACATGTTCGATGGATTCCCTTGTTAGTCGATTCACTTTAATTCATGCCAATACTGCAGTTTTCTTACATATTTTTTTTTAGATTTCTTTTCTTTCGTTTAAATCAATCACATATAAATTTATATAATAGTCAATTTTCTCCATGTTTTCTTTTAGGTTTAACCAAGACAAAGATCGATAAAATTGTTAAAGGGCTCAATTTTAGCGGGGCAAGGTCCAGGGGTCTCGATTGGGACAACCGGTAGTGGACCTAGACTACTTATTTATTAATTTCCAGCACTCTAAAAGAGTAAAGTTTATAAGAGACTAAAAATAAACTTACAACGTCCAACAGATTAAAAAAGGAGAATGACCTTGACTTGCAACAAAATGGAACACTTCTAAAAAGAAATCACATGATCACAGCAACGATCATCGGTGGAATCGGGAAGGGGAGGGGGGAACAAGTGCCAGATTGCATTTATTCCAGGGAAAGGTAGCAGGGGTCAAGATAAAGGGAGGGGTAGCAGGGGTCAAGCTAAAGGGAAAGGTAGCAGGGGTCAAGGTAAAGGAAAAGGTAGCAGGGGTCACCCATCTGTCTCTCCGCTACAATGAAGGAAAGTTAACAGCATGAATGGGAGTGGCTAGCTCCGTCGCACCACCTTTACTTTGCATTTAACACTATAGTCAAAGGGGCCCCAAAATTGAATAAACAAGTGAATATTACTTGAATAGCAGCTGTCGTCTGTGGCGTGCGGGCATTAGCATCGCTAGCATTTGAAGAGTTCCATAGTCGTTCCCAAGTAGTGGACTTGACGGGATCAGAGTCTTTCAATAGCCAAATAGGGTTAGCAAAATTCGAAATGACATTGTTTACTGTTAAGTCAATAAAAATTACAACAAAAGAGTAAGTCACTTAACTTTGGAGTAGAGTTTGTTATATTTTGATTAGCTTTCATTTTTGGTTCGGATCAAGGGATAAGGCAGTAATGCCATAATCGTTGGCGTAGCATTGAATTACTGGGCTCACTTCACCCATCACCAACTTCTGCTCTGTCCTTAAGTCAAGGTGGAATCGAATTCACTCTTTTTGCTCGATTTTTGTTTATTATTTTTTTGTCTCGACAATTCAAAAACCGTTTCCTAGCAATCTCATCATTGTCATAAACGTTCGTCATTTTAGGTTAATTGTTAAAAATGTAAATAGAAAGTTCTATTGTTAATACGAAGGTCATCAACAAGAAACAATCGGGACGGAGTCAAGAAAGAATGTCCGAGGAAGAATTAAGCACTTTTCAGACGAAACAAACGTACAAGAATTTTTTTTGCAACACACTTTGAAAGAATCGAACGGGTTAGGGGGAGGTCACTATAATATATTGTTACTGGTGTCTGTGTGTGTTTTGAGTTCGTTTGGTATTTTGTTTTCATTTTATAGTTGGTTGGTGTCATTTATGCAAATTTCTGTGTTTTAAGTGTATTTATTGAATAAATGAGTTTTGTAGCGATCGTGTTGCAGTAGTTGTGTAAGTGTTTTGTGGTGGGTTTGGTTACGAATATGGATCAAGTGTGTGGAATTTTAAATAAAAATAAGTCAGTTTGCTATATAGGAAATTGTTTTTCTTTAGTACGTATGTAATATTTTCCCGATTGTTGGAAATAGTTTTTTTTAGGTTATCTGAGGGAAGCTGCTGCAATTGTTTGGATAATCTTAAGCAGACATTGTTAGGGCAGTTTTTCTCAGTATTTGAGCCTCAACAAACCCGGAGGAAATGGGAGATTGTTGAGAGAGTGAGCGATCGTTGTTCATGCTTTGCAGGCAAGCGTTGAAAA
>JAHWFO010052722.1:94424-116014 GCA_023313115.1 Rhysida immarginata | reverse complement strand
TATCTTTTCAATCTATTTTTGTTGTGGAAAAAGAGTTTTTTATCTATCTTTACATCACATTTATCCACATATTTTTTCACTTTGTTTTAATATAATGTTATTTTTTTAAAGATGTCAAAAATGTACTCTAATATCTGTAGGTGTTCCTTCACCTAGGTACAATGAAATAAGACACAGAACAATGTTTTCACACAGTAGCTTGAGAAACAGTACTTGTCTCAAAGACCGACGTTCAGTTTAAGGGTTAAAAGGATTCAAGAAAGTATTTAATGTAGAATTTAATGGTTCTCAAATAGCGCATCAAATTCTACACAAAGATGTTTTGAAATTGCATTTCAGAATGCCCCACAAAATATTTGAGAACCACTTATAATTTAATCTCTATAAAACGAAAATCTCTATACATAGTTCGATGATCAACTTTGGAGGGTCGGTAGTATGGGTGATTCTAAGCAAAAAAACTTCATGTGAACATGGGTCCAAATTTGAATGCTAACAGATGTGAACAGAAATAAAAATGCCACCACCAATATTAACAAGTTAATAACTCAGGTTATGCAATGCCTAGGATAATGAATTTTGGAGGAAGAATACGGTACATAAAACTGTGTATACTGTTAAAATTTGATCACATTTCAACAAGTAGTTTGAGTTATGCATTCAAAATCGTAACAGTGCTCACATGCGAGTACTAATCAGCACGTGTTAAGATGTAGACTACGCAACTCGGAAACTACTTGTTGGAACTCGATCAAATTTTAACGGTGTACACAGTTTTATGTACCCTATTATTTCTCCAAAATTCATTATCCTAAGCATTGCAGAACCTGAGTTATTAACATGTTGATCTTGGTGGTGGCATTTTTATTTCTGTTCATATGAAGTGTTTTGCTTAGTATCACCCAAACTACCACCCTCCAAAGTTGGTCATCGAATTATACAACACACTGTAAAATAAGGAAAAGCATAGATTGCAACAAAATTACGAATGAAAAAGTCATGGTCGATTCATAAAACTCTCAAGAAATTCAACAAAAACAGTTTGCAATAATAAAATTTTGAATGTAAATATCAACTTTTTGGTAATTAAAAATAAATACAGTAAAGAAACTTTTATCCAAAATGCTCGGGACTTAGAATATTCTGAATAAAGATTTTTCCCTAATTTGGAGCCTTTCCATATATACTCGCCTATAAGTCGAAACTTTTTTTTTTTTCAAATAATTACTTTCAAAAGTCAAATTTGACATATTCATGGGTCACAGTTGAAATAAAACAAATGAGGTGATGACTTCAAATTTATACTTATTCCTTTACGTGTATAGATATCAATAAAGTTCTCATTTAGAAAAAAAAATTGTGAGAAAAAATTAACGCTAAGTATGTTTATATGAGAGTATATACGGTAAGTTTTATGATCGCAGGGATCTAGCTAGAAATTGCTGAGTGCTGGTTAATTTTTCAGAAAAAAAACGACATACTGGTATTACAACAAGAGTAGTGGTGAGCTACCATTGTAATGTTTGGAATACCAGTGGTCAATTTTAAATCTTACACAATATAACGCATTTTTAAAATACAATTTGAGAAGTGGTCGCAGAAATGGTAATTATTATAGTCTTGATTGCGATGCGATAGTACTGGTTGTGAACAACCAACTAACCTAGTTCCCTGTTGTTGAACTATATTTATACAGTGTTGTTTTATTGATTCTAAGACTTAGCGCTCTAAGTTTCTGAGAAACTCCGATCTAGAAATATCCCACAGGGTCCCAAGCATTCTGGATAAAGGATCCTATACTGTATATACAAGTTTCAAAATATTTATTCAATGATTTCTTACCTGAGGAAAAGAAGATTGGGATTCATTAAAATTCTGCTGCAGTAAGGATATGAGATTTCCCTGTTCATTTAAATGATTTAAAAGTTCACTCTTCTCTTTTAATATTGATTTGTTATTTTCCATAACTAATTGAAGTTTAAATTGCACTTCCATCATTTCAATTTGATGATCAATCTCCAATGGTGATAAGCCAGTGTTTTCCAACTCCTTTCGATAATGTTCACTCTTTAATTTTTCATTTTCTAAAGATTCTTTAAGCAAGCTATTCTCTATGGAAATAGCTTCATGAACATCCGGAATCTCTGACAATTCAGGTGCACATTGTTTAGAATCATCTAAATTTGTCTCATTAACATCTGTAAGAGTCTCATCAGCTTTAATATTTTCACAATCTTTTTCACTTATATTTTGTATTAATTGCTGTTGAAGAGCATTTAATGTTCTTTCATATCCTAATTTCACTTTCACATCATCTTTTTCACTTATTGCAAGTTTCAAGTATGTTTCCTGCTGTTGTATAGATGTTTCTAACTGATCTTGGAGAGAGAGCACTTCATTTTTTAAAACACTAACCTGCTGTTCATACTTTTTGCACTTTTTATCCATATACAATAACATAGAATTCATAGTGTTTTTTAATTCAGTTTCATGTTGTAATCTTAGCTTTAAAACTACAATAGCTTTTTCTAATTGAGTTATCTGTTCTACATATTGCTGCAAATCTGATTTAGCTTCCTTTAGCAAGGAATTTGATGGTGGTTTCATATCCAACTTCAAATCACAGAGCTCTTTTTCAATTTTTTGTTTATCAACAAGCAAATTCTGATAGTTAGATAATGCCTTTTGTAATTCTACCTCTAAAGAATGTTTTGTTATTTCTAAAGAGTTAATATCATTCATATATTTCTCTTTACAAAATTCTTGTTGCTTTAACAAATATAATAATTTTTCTCTAAGAGCAAGTTCAGTTTTTAATTTTTCTTGCAAACAATTCATTTCAAAGTTATCAGAGTTTGTGAAACTTTCATCGTTTTCAGCCAAATTTAAATAAAGCTTTTGGTTATCAATGTTATCACTAATCACTTTTTTATCATGGTCGTTTTCAAACAATCGAGATTCTAGAATAAATTTTTCTCTAAGTAAATCATCATACCTTCTTTTCCATACATCATCTGAATCTTGACCATTGCTTAAATTACACTGCTTTTCATTTAAGATATCACTTTTCACTTCAGTTTTATTAAGTTTGTGATCTGAATTAGATGATTGTTCAAGATAAAAATCCGTTGCATTAGATGAACTACAATTTATAAGTGATTTAAGTTTTTCATTTTCACTCCTTAGTTGCAATATTTCCTTAGTGACATCTCCTAAATTAATTGCTATGTCCCAATCAACATGCGAAGATTCTGTACAATCCATTTGGTTTAAACTTTTTTTGTCTTTAAATTCATTTTGAACTTGGTGTAATTTTTCTCTGAGCACTTCACACTCACTACAGTGAACTACAGCATTCGACAAACTTTCTAATTTTAATTCCAACTTTTTGATATCAGTTTCTTTATTAGCATATTCATGCATAATTTTTGCCATTTTACATTCATATTCGTTAAGTCTCCTTTGGTAGTTGTTATGAATTTGTTCACTTTCAATGGAATGTTTCTGTTTGCACAATTCTAATTCAGTAGCAGTACTTTTTAGATTCAGAAGTTCATTATGCATTTGCTTGAGTTTTGAATTTAATTCACCAACAGTTTGTTTATAACATTCTTCTGAGTTTCTCCTCATTTGTTCTAATTCCTCTAAATGGCTATGTTGTATACGCTTCATTTCAGAAAAATGATAATTTTTGAAAGAATCTGCATCACGTCGTGAAGCATAAAGACAGGAATTCAAATGTTCAATTTCTTTTTGTAAATCAATTTTCATGAAATCATGTCTCTGAATCATATTTTGAAGTTGAAGATGCAAGTCTTCATTTTGTTTGTTACTTTTTTCAATGTCAAGTGATAGCTTATATTTTTCTTCCTTTAGAGATGATAAAATAGAATTCAATTTTTTATTTTCAAGTTCACATTCAGTAGAGGATCTACAGCTCTCAGTTTCCAGTTCTGTTTGAACCTAAAATAGAATTATAAAAATAATTCAGAAAATTATGGTATTAAGAAAATTTTGAAAATATGATTTCTATCCCAGCTCTCTATGCCTAAGCTTAACCAACCACAGTATGTGTCCTTTCAGTTCTTCAACCTTACCTGTTACAGCCTTTCCAAATTTTTCTTAACATACAATCTGCATATCTCTTTCTGGACCCCTTCTACCTGCCATAAAACCTTAAACCATTGGCCCCCACATGATATTTACAATTTGGCTGTAATGGCTTTATATTTGCCTCTCAACATGAAATGCTACCAATTCAAGGAACATACATGTATGTATGAATATGTGTATGTTTGCAAAATTATCACCTTAATTATCTATTCTCTTTTTACTATAATGTTTATTATTTTAAACTAATTAATTGTAAATCTTCTAAGATAAAAACTTAAAACAAAATATAATTGTTATAATTATAATTATTCTGATCATTCTCTAATTTTAACAATTTTAATTATATTAATAAAATAATTAATTGCAATTCGCTTTTATATTTTCTTATAATTATCTAATTACTATCCCAGCTAGCACTCATATGTTATATTTCCGTTGGAAACTGGTATTTAGGTTGGTAAACCGTAAGAGCTGAGAATGGAAATGTTCAGATCTTGTTATTAAAGTGTTCGGTTAGATAACGGTTAGATGTTAAATAATTCCTACGTTTGGTACTCGTTGGGAAATCGTAATATAATTTCACTCATGGCTCGTATAAAATGGCGATCCATTATTGGATGTTCACTAATTGACGTATGTGCGCAGTAAAAATGCGCAAAAGAGCAATGCAGCATCTAATTCAGAGACCGTTAAAGTAAGCGCCTCTGATCTAATTTGACTGAAAGCACGCCTTTTACAAACGTCTCTGATCGACTATTGAAGATTGACATCTACGCTCGCTTCCTGCTTTTTTGTTTCTCCAAGAAAAATGTAAGTTATAACTTACTATTATATATGTTTCAATATAATTATTTGTATTTTGGTGTAACTTTTTAACACTTATTTTGTGGGATTCTATTTTAACAATATTTATTTCTCTTTAAGAAATTGCTGTTTTCTTATTCCTACAGAATAATCATATAAGGTATGCAATGTTTTTTGATCTGAAATTCATATTACCTTGTGTTTGCTTGAGTACAAATAGAAATAACAATTTTACTTGTATTTTAACAAGTAGGATAAACTGTACATACGTATAAGACTATTATTACTAATGTACATACGTCCAGAGTCATTAATAATGATCGTATTATTAGAAAACGACGTTTATTTATTTAATAATAATGGAAGCTGTTCGTTTAATATGAGATTATTTTTTATAGCTTATTTAATTCATCGTCACCACGATCAATACTTTTGGGACACTATGAATTTTGGCCATTCTGAATTATTATTATTATTTTGCATACTTTTGTAATTTTTAGTGTATAGTTTCAAATTATTATATGTATATTTTTTTTCCTACAGATGCTGCTAAAAAGGACCCCGACCTGAGACGTTGGAGATAGGGTTTTTCCAAACTAATCGATTTATTCAACTAATCGAATAAATCGTGAAAAAAAAATTCGACTAAATAACCGATATTTTTTTTTCGAATAAAAAATCGAATAATCAAATTTTCAAATTACTTTGAGGGGGATGAAAATATGACAACCATCCAGGAACGGTTAGGCATAGGCTTTGGAATTCATCTATCCCAATGTTTATAGTATTGCAAAAAAAATATATTAGCTTAATTTCAACCTCTGTTCCATCAGAATGCTTATTTTCTCAAGCAGGAAGAATTATTTCACCGTCAAGGAATCGAATTTCTGGCATTTTTTACAGAGCTTAGATGTTAAATACTGGAATTTGTAAACAATAGTTTTTAAAATTTAGATTTTGTAATTTGTTCTCTTTAAAATTCGTGTAATTGATGATTTTGTTCAATAAAATAAAAAACTATTAGCGAATTTGTATTTTTATTCGATTAATCATTATTTATTCGATATTTACTTAAAAATTATCGAATAAAAGTATCGACAGATAAAAAAATCGAGTATTCATTTGTTCGAATAATTTTTCCCAGGAAAAACACTAGTTGGAGATTTCCAAGAAGGACCCCGACCTGTTACTAAACGGGGACGCAGGCCCGATAGGAGATTCGACACTTATCAAATTGCTTAAAGAGTCAAGTTAATTTTCTATATTTCTTAATTTTGTATCATCGTTTATCTTTTACTTTCTTTGATTTTATTCATTGTAATTTTAATAATCGGCATTCGGTATCGATTATAACGATTGTTCGCGACCAGGAGGAAGTATCTCTACTAGGTCCGCGCTTCTGATGTTAAGAGACTGTTTTTCCTCCATTCGTCTTTTTTTTTTATTTTGTAATTTACATTTGTACCTTTTTATTGGATAATGGCCACTCTGGCCCTTATATATATTCTCTGTAATTCAACCAAATTTTGTATCGGCATTGAATAATGAACTCAATGAGTTCGAAATACGTATATGCTTAATAAAATTCTTTTGTGGACAAGAGGTTGTTGTCAGTTGGTCATGTCATTATCCACAGTCCTTTCCAGTTTCTCATATTAATGTTTGGATCACGTTAGGAAATCATTGGGAATGTATTCTATAGAATTCTATATAATATATTAATGTTGGGGTTATGTTAGAAAATTGATGAAAATACGTTATATTAATGTCAGGGCTATGTTAGAAAATTGTTGGAAATACGTTATATTAATGTTGGGATTATCTTAGAAAATTGTTGGAAATACGTTATATTAATGTTGGGATTATGTTAAAAATAACCCAGATCTAATGGTTAACCAACCATCAGACAGCTTACCATTTCTGCGTTAGTCTAACGTATGGACCTAACGTTGGAATTACGTATTGGAATTTACATTGGAATTACGTAAGCATGCTAGCTGGGTATGTACCTTTATCCAACTATATATAAAGGAGAACATGTGGGTTCGTCACGGAAACAGTTTGGCATTGTTGTTGCACGTTTAAGTATTGTTGGCGCTCACTTAAAGCACAAGCCGGAACTAAAAAGCCACCTGACCATTGTTGTCTGAGTAACAATTTTTATCATCAATCAATCACAGAACTATAAATAAAGGAGAAAATGTGAGTTCAATGAAACAATTAGAATGAATTGAATTTGATAAAACTAATTACCGCGCAAACTGCGCGTGGGCCCTGTTCATTAATTTATATTATATTTATTAAATAAGTTGTTCATCCCTATTCCTCTTTCATTTCACTCATCTACATTCTATCATCCCCTAATCCCTATCCCTCCGAGGGGTCTGACATTCGCTGATAACCTCGTCGAAGCGAGAAATAATCTGGAAAATCAATCTCTAAAATCTGAATAATCTTTTAATCCCCAAAGTCTTATTAATCTAGAAAAATCTTTTAAATCTTAAAAAATGTATAAAAATCTATTAAATCTTCTAAAATCTAAAAAAATCCGTAAAAATCTTCAGCCGAACACGCGCCAGTCAGATTAGTGAGTTTCGGTTCAGTAAATTTTCAGTATGTGCTTTTTTCAGAGCATGTACAAGCAAAAGCCCAGTTAGCTCTACAATTATTAACTTCACTGTTTTGGAGGTACTGCATTCCATTAACAGAAATGAAACAGAATTAGCCATAAGAGGAGAGAGAATCAAGTGTTATCACATTTCAAAAGCTCCGTAAACACAAGAGAAAAAATACCTTAAGCTTTTGTACAAATGACAAATTCCCCAATATTAATGATATAGAGAATGTTATCATGAATGCCAAATCAGATGTAATTGAAGTATTGGAATTAGTAGGAATGAAAAATGCTGTAAAAAAATTATTGATGATGATTCTTTAGCATATTCTGTCATTAGAATGACTGACCCGTCAAAACAGTATACCCACAAAATGATACTATCATTAGCGATGTATGGAGTAATAGGAAAATCATATTTTATGATGATACAGATACTGCTGCAGTCATTGAAATAAACACTGCAGTTGAAAGCCAAAAGGTTAAAATGAAAAAAATTAATATATCAAGATTACCATGTTTTGTACCCTATAATGAAAAGGAAGACATCATTTTAGATGAATGTTCCCCATATGTCCAACATTGCATTAATAATAAAACTGTTTTTATAAGGAAGTCAACAGCAATTTGGATGTATTTTGAGAGGGGTACTCTGTCCATGGATCGAAAAATTCAAGTAAGAGAAGTAAGTTTCTTCTTTGATAGAGCTTGTTCTTGATTTATGCTAGATATGATTGTTTCTTGTTTTGTTTTCTGTTGTTTTTTTTTTAATATTGCACTTTGCTATGATATCTGTTTTCATAAAATTCATCATAAGCTATGAGCAAATAAAAATTGAAACTTTCATATTGTGTACATTTGCTTTCCTAAAAACATGCATTTTTTTTTTTACATACAGTAGAATTTAGATCAATGGACGGATACATGGATAACAATTTTACCAAGTTAATTTTTTTTTTGTAGAAATCTTTTAACAAGTCCTTATAAAGAAGTAAAAATCTGTAATCTAAAAAATCTGGTATATGTGTATTTTAGTATACAAAAGCTCATACTAATTCGGGATTCGTTAATACTTCGGAAAAAAAAACATAAAACAATGGAATTTTAACGCACTAGCAGATTATACTTTCAGTATCATTTGTTATGCAAATTCCGAGTTATCCGTCCCTAAAAAAGTTGGTTATCCGGATCACTACACTGTGAGACTTCGGCTTAAGATGTCAGCTTTCAGTGTAGTGGTCCGGATGACCAACTTTGTAGTGACAGATAACTCGGAAGTTACATAAGAAATTATACTGAAAATATATGCTGTTAGTGCGTTAAAATTTCGTTAAGTTTTATCTTTATTTTCCGAAGCATTAACGAATCCTGAATTAGTATGAGCCTTGATATACTAAATTACACATATACCAAAATCTGTAATAATCTAAAAAATCTGAGTAATCTTAATAATCACAGAAGTCTGTGTGTAATCATAATAATCTTTATTTAATCTCAATACTCTCTACCAAATCTTCATAATCTTTCGAATCTCCTAAAATCTAGAGATTTTATAATCTCGTCGATAATACTCGCCATTGTCGGACCCCTCGTATCCCTCCCACCAAACAAAATGATGTCACCTCAGTTTTATCCATTCACCATTTAACTCCATACTTATTGTTACCAAACACTATAAATAACGAGGCATGTTTAATCTCAAATGTATCCTTGGAAAAGCCAGGAAAAAAAGGCAAAACAGTCTGGGAGCTCTTTATTCCAACATAATATACTGCAAGGCAACAATAAATACAGGGTGTCCATAAAAAGTATGATACATTTTATCTGTGTATTACCAAAAAACTAATAAAGATAAACAGAACAAGATTTCAATATATGAAACTGTAACTGAAACAGTTTTATTAAACTAAGTTAATAGACCCCAACATGTGCTCCTTGGGTCACATGGAGGATATCCAGCCGATAATCAATTTCTTGCTATGTTCTTTTGAGCATATTCACATCCACTTTGTTAATAGCAACCGTGATTCGGCGTTTCAAATTCATCCTTAACTTTTGTCTCGAACACCTGGTCCTTCGCGAACCCCTACAAGAAAAAGTCCAGTGGCGTAATATCAGGAGATCGAGGATCAAAGAGATAGACCTATCTCTTCATATCCAACGACATGGAAATTTTTCATCCAAAGCAGCACGAACAATTGTGGTGGTGCTCCATCCTATTGGAAGAGAATATCGGACCGCAGTTCATCTAATTCCGGGAATACAAAATTCTGCAACATGTCCAGATACGTAATGAAAATAACGGTTAGTTCTGCAAAGAAGAAGGGTCCTAGTATGCAATCGTGCCCTAGCACGCACCAGACATTGACTTTTGGGCTGTCTCTTTCCATTTCACGGACACAGCACGGTTTTCAGATCTCCAAATACGAACATTGTGGTCAACATGTCCGGAAATCCTGTTTAACATGTAAACAGCAAACTTCGTACGTTTCGGTTTGTCTTCTGGTTGGAGAGCTTGTACAAGCACAATCTTGTATGGATACAATTGTAACGTCTTAGGTATGAATTTTTGTACCGTGGATTCAGGCAACCCCAATTATCTGGAAGCCATCCTCAGCGATTTTCTAGGGCTCCGATCAAACGCATCTGTAACTCTTTCCATATCTTCATCTGCTATGCTTGGGCGGCCTGAACTTTTTTTACATAGCACACTGTCCGTTTCCAAAAACCTCTTCTCCCAATCCAAAATGCTGTTTCGACATAGTCGATCCTTATGGAGTTGCCATTTTTTGATTTAGTAACCTGGGTGTACAGTTCCCGCACTCTAGTAGCAAAATTTCAAAACTCAAGAAAACTTTTTCAGTTACAGTTTCATATATTGAAATTCATTTCTGTTTATCTTTATTTGTTTTTTTGGTAATACACAGATAAAATGTATCAGACCTTTAATGGGCACCCTGTATTATTATAAATCTCCAAATTTCTCTCCGATCCTTCTTCCACGGTTTCACCAGAGTTCAGTTTTATTCATTGTTTTGAATAATGGTTTAATTATAACTCTACCGTTTTGCTTAATTACTGTAGAGTTGTTTAGATACAGACATATTATTTCACTTTGTACAAATTTATTGAGTCAGAATAATCAAATTCCCGATGGTTGAATAATAACAAATGCAGGCCATCCTATTGGCTCCCTTGTGACGTTGTGTTAGAGATGTTATTATAATTTTGTATATACTTAAAATTAGTTGTCTTTTTTAAGTGAATTTTTAATGTGTTTTATTATTCAGGTTTGTTATTGTACTGTTTGTTTTTTTTATTACGATGTTTCGTTTCTGTTTATGAACCTCTTTGCTACTCCGTGCTGACAGCTGAGCAACAGGGTGGGTCACTGTTGCGGTGACAGCATTGTTCCTCGGAGATTTTCTGAGAAATTGAAGCTGTCATCTTTAAAAGTATTGTTACGTTGGTTTAAAAAAAAAAAAGAGAGAGAAAGAGTGATTTAAAAAGAAAGAGGAGAAGAGAATGGACGTGGTTTGTTTTTTTTTTTTGAGGCAGGATGTAAAAGCAGTGGATGAAGAGTTCATAATACAGCTTTAATCAATAACATTGGTGAAAGATTTTCCGGAATAAAGGCACAAAAGTAAACAGAATGTGTACTAATATGACAAAAAAAGGAAAAAATAAGTATGTGGATAATAGTAAATAAAAGAAATAAAAAACTCTTTCACCACAACAAAAAGAGTTTTTCTTTTGTTGTGGTGAAAGAGTTTTTGATTTCTTTTATTTAATAATATTGGTATTAATCTTAAAGCATAACAGAAGGACAACAGAGTTTCCAACTAGTTTCGCCATTTATTCCCGGCTTTATCAAGGATAACACGACAAGAGGCTTTATCAAGGATGTAAAAATTTGAGGCAGGAATGCTAGCAATTGCAATCGAAGTCGGAATGGTTTTGGATCGTAGCAGTTACTGAGCCAAAAGTTGTTCCCACTCTGCTTTGTTTTCAAATGTAGTTTTCTACGTTTGTTTTACTAGTCAATAATTATTTTTTAAATTTGAAATGCTTGAGGAAGCGATACCTATTTGTGTATGTTTGACGCACGCCATTTACGGGGCCTGCTAAGCAGATTCGAACACACCCAATGGCAATATGGACAGCATCAATGGTCCGTATGGGTTGTTATACAGTGAAGCCCTCCGGTGGTGAGTGATTTTTATTTGACTTTCAGACAGGAATCACGGCTTTTTAACAATTTAAATGACATGGAATCAGTACAGAACAATATTTGTTCGAAGTTTCATTCCCTTGAGGGGAAGAGACCAGTGTGACTGGACTTATCAATGCAAATTGCAAACATTATAACTGTCTGTCCACAGTTAATGTTAGTGCCGATTGTGTTTTGTGCACAAGATACGACTTATCAGTTTGCGTGCGATCAACAAAGATGTTCTGAGCGTAATGAATATAGAGTAGTTCCTTAATTAATAAGAGTTAAACACAGTGTTCATGGTCATGTTGAGTGCATTAATGGTTGAGCAAGGTTGATACACCACAGGGTAACCGGTAAACATCCCTCTGAAGTATCCTACGGCTGTGATAAATCAGTGGACAGAGTAAGGTTGACAATACAGGGAGCAATCGTGGTAGACACCAAGGAACTGTGTGTCTGTTGTTAAGCACTAATCGTGGGTTAGTGAAATGGTAATTCGGGGTTAATGTGCCCTCCCCAGTCAGTGTACAAATAAAATTACACGCCACTGTCCAAATGTTGTATTTAAACTATCATTTCAAAAGTAATTTCAAAAAAAAATTGTAACAGAAATATAACAAACAGAAAAGTCGATTCAGACTTAAAATATATACGAGGGCATATTGAAAAGTAATGCCTCCATGGCTGTAACTTTCTTATTTTTTAACCGATTTTCAAAATTCTTTTTGTATCTGATACTTACATTTGTCCTCTATGTAATGCACTATTCAATTTTCGACGTAGTCCCCATTCCTTTCCACGCATTACACCAATGCGTGACTAGTTGGGTGAACCTGTCGGAGAGGAATTCCAGGGTTGTCGTCGACACGAGGATTGAATGGCAGCTTTGGATCCTCTTCTGCAGCACGATAACGCCCGTCCGCACACGATCGCCACACATCAGAGGGGGTTGCAGCACCTACAGTTCAAAGATGAAAGACTGCAGTTCAAAAATGAAAGACTTTGCACCTTGCGACTTTCACCACTTTCCAAAGAGGAAAGAGCACCTTAAGGGGCATGAGTTGCATTCTGACGATGAGGTGAAACCTGCCGTTCGGTCCTGGTGTCGACAAAAACCCCGGAATTCCTCTCCGACTGGTTCACCCGACTAATCATGCGTTGGCGCAATGCGTGGAAAGGGGTGGGGACTATGTCGAAAACTGAATAGTGCATTACATAGAGGACAAATGTAAGTGTCAGATACAAAAAGAATTTTGAAAATCGGTTAAAAAATAAAAAAGTTAAAGCCATGGAGGCATTGCTTTTCAATATGCCCTTGTATAAATATAAACAACATTCATTAATATTTTGCAAAGTTACTTGAGCTGTTCTTGTCAACAAGAAAGAAACTTATTCTGTTGCAACCTGTGAGTCTCAGCCGACGGACTTCTGCATTAGCACGGGCACACTGCCACCAGTGCGGGTGGCTTGCAGAATCTCAGTTGTATGCGTGTGGCTCTAGTTGCCCCCCCCCCCTCTCTTTATCACTTGTACATGAATATGGTTGGCTAAACTGTTGGCATATGATGGTGGCAAGTATTTTCACATAAGCATGCTCACTGTTGTCATTATAGAGGGTGCTGTTTTTGTTAATATACAATGATTATTGCTTTTAAGGGGGATGGGGGGGGGGGGGGGCTGCATGAACATTTTATTTATTGTTGTAGCTTTAGCATGTGTTTTGGATAATAAAATTAGTATGTTTGTTTACTATTGGCCTTGATCATGTGGTTTCTTTTCACCCTCCTCTCCCCGTTCCAAGCTCAAAAACCCCAGCAGATTCGTCCCCGTGTGGAAGGTCATTGCGGTTGCTCGACTCTGGGTACTGGCGCCCGCGGGGCTATTGCCACATTGGCACCCAACGTGGGCTTACGTTTACGATTCTTCAGAAAAGGGGGGAGAACGCCGATCGAAGCATTGATGGATGTACATTGTGGAATATCGTGTGGGAAGAATGTATGAATCGTGCAGGGGTTATGAACAGGTACTGAAGGAATTAAGGAAGGCCATTACAGGTTTGGAACTGAAACTTCACAAAGTTATTGAACTAGTAAACAAGGAGCAGTCTAACTTTATTACAAAAAAGGCTGTCAATGAAGCAATATGTGATGCCCCTGTCAGCAAGGTTGTGTATGGTACTAGGTTTAGAGCGGTCAGTAGTCGACCAGTCCAGCACGCTGACGTGAATGAGGTTAAGGCAAGTGTGTTGGTTCAGGCTGCTTAGCCTCAGGTAGCAGAGTGTGGCTACCCTGGTGCATAGAGGCCTCGGATAGAAAAGGAGGTACATCATGCATAGAAGAGTGGAACTGTACCAGGACCGAAAAAGGTGGTACAGGCGGCCCTCGTTGATGGCGTGGATAGAGTAAAAGCCACGGCGGTTCCTGAGCAAATGAAATATCGTGGATGCCTAAGACTAGGCCACAACTTTTCAGAATAAGGCGGTAGGTCATGGTGAGGGTGAAGAGTGGTCACTGGGATAGGTATTTTGGGCCATTCTGTATAGTAGCAAATTGTCCTAAGGGGGTTTGTGGAAGTAAGAGGGGTTAATTGGGGTGATACACAATTCGTGCATAGGAATAGGCTGGTAACCTATCATAGGCTCATAAAAATTAAGGAAAAGGGCCATGATCAATGGGACAGGTGTATCAAAATGCTGCGTATATGTGGTGCCAAAGCAAACGTGTTAAGGCTGGTTTCCATTTAGCGTCGGTTTGGCGTTTGTTAGGCATCTGCGTCTTTTTTGGGAATTTTTGAAAAACGCACTCGTTTTCCAATTAGCGTCTGTTAAGTGTCTGTGCCTGTTCGGCATCGGTCCGACGCCGGTCACGCGTCTTTTCAAGATCTGGCACGGCTAGATTTTTTAGGCGTCTTTTTCAGGCATCTTTTTGACCTAGCCAATCTTGTGTGATCTACTTTGTTATGGATTCTGGGTAGTTATCTTCACCGATTCAGATGGAGAATCACGGCTGCCATGGGTTCTCGCGACTTTTCCCTCGTGAATTTATTAATAAACAGGTTATAAAAATTTGGTGAATCATTTATTTATTAAGTAAAAATGATATAGTAATAAATTCAAAGCGTAAACGTGATCGGAGTGGTTGATATCCTCTTTTGCCATCACCTTGAGGGAGCGACAATTGTTTGCAGTGACTCGACCAATCAGATCAGACCAGAGTCAGGATAACGGTTGAAAGTCGCTAAATATAGGTAAAGGCAAAAATAAAAATCAAATTCCCCATTAAAAAGGATAATGCAGCTACAAATTATAAGAGAAAATATAATAACAATTCCAAAAGGTCCCTAGGGCACTTAATCCTCATAAAACCAACATCCCTGTTTTAATTACTTCTGAAGGCTGCTTAGGAGCCAAATATTTTAATACAGGTATGTATATGACATTACGCTCCCGTTCTCTCAATCGAACAACTGCTGACGGGAAATAAGAGCAGGTGCTCACTGCAAGCACATTGAACTCGCACAGTTACCAGCCTCCTCAAGCTTTACATAAGCAAACCGTATCATGACTCAACGACCAACACGAGCAAATCTAGAACGCGTTGCGTCCTCCTTTTTAAGATTTCCACCCCCAACTGCATTCAATGACAGCAGTCACGTGGAGCTGAAACGGGGAGAAAGGCCATAACCCCTTTAACACACAACGTTTCACGTCAGCAATGCAATAGACCTACCCGCTCATGCTGCTCCGCTCGAACACAGCGCTTATGCTGAGGTCCCGTGACCGACCGGCTCACTAACTGTAACGGCCACTAGCAGTGAACATGTGCTCACTTACAACTACAGCACTAGCCCCGTCATACGTTAAACATTTCCACAACTCAGTTATATAGATCATATGACAAAGTTTTCTAAGAATCATTAACAGTATACTCGGCCACTGTTCCTGAAGTTTACATGGAGTCGGCACAACGAGACGCAAATAGCAAATTGCACTATTGGGAGCAGCAACCGTTCTGCAACAGGGTCCGGCAGGGTGTGCCTTTATAAACTCAGTGTTACGATGGGGACAAAAGTAGGCGGACCCGACGATCAAATGCAAAGGAACACACACAAAAAAGGAATAGTCTCACCAATGGCATCCGCTATCTGGGGCTGATGGTTTCTTATCTTAGCAGACGTACGGCGGAAGTTGCTCCTGACAGTTCAGTTAGACGCAACGATATTCTAATTATATCTCCTGCGGGCCCAGCTTACGATTAGCAAACAGTAAACAGAGCACGTCGATCAGCTTGATTACAACCCACAACCACAGGTAATACATATAATTATATAAACAGAATTAATTTACTGCCATCTCAATTCTGCTGACCGATCTATATCACAGCCATGGCAGCATGCATTCCACATTTTTATTTTCTTGTTCGTTGGGCAACCTCAACAACCACGATAAAACAAAAAACTTACGCACACGAAAAAATTGTCATCTTTCGGAGAAACGCTGCTGTAACAACTAGAATTGCACGCATTCTCTCACACATTGTTACAGCATCCAGATGCTTTCTCGGAGCTAACAATAAGAGCTACGATCTTAATCATAAAAAAAAAAGAAAGACATGCATCACATTATCACCGCTGCAATATTCTTTTTAATCTAAGTTCACGGGAAAAGTGACAGGGCTCGTTACAAGAGGGTCTTAGCAGGCTTGCAACGAACAAGCATCAGATATAATAAAAAAAAAAAAAACCTTCCCCCACCCCCCCACAACGACTGGGGGTGCGACGCCCCCCCCCCCCCCCCCGCCCCAGTCTGCGGGAAATCTGCTAGTCTGGAAGAAATCTTTGTGTCCCTAGTCCTAAAATTCATAAAGCCAACTCTCCAATGGATTTTAGGCCTATTATGATTATGCCATTCTCAGTGAAACTTTTCGAAGCTTTATGACAATTACTAATGATCTTTATAAATATTTTTCTCCTGTGATACCAGAATGGCTGCACGATTTTATTAAGAATAGATCTATTGCGACAAATTAGCTTATCATTCTTTAAATGTTGCTGACGTTGTAAACACCCAAATAAGTTGGACATAGTTTGCAGGGTTTGTATAAAAAGTATCAGGAACAATTTTTCCCTGATGTGACTGTAGTGTGGGGTCTGACCTTCAAAACGTGCCAAGTGCCGGTCGCCTATGAGCATTTGTTCAGGCTAGATCGAAGTTTTAGTGGACCCCTGTCGAATGACTCTGTACAAGCTCAAAATGCAGCGAATGATTGAATAGCGGTACGCCATCCAATTTTGTGTTGGACTGGGGAAATCGGGTAAGGGAACGTTGGGCAAGATTCGTCAAGTGTTCAAGGATGAAACCATGTCACAAACTGGCCGAGAGAGTGTGGAGGATGAGCCCCGCGCTGAATGGCCATCGACGTCCAGAACCAACGACAACGTGCACAGTGTGCGTGAAGTGCTGAATTCAGACCAGGTGAGGCCAGTCATCGCCAGAAATTGGAAAGTGCATCACGACAATGCACCCAGCCACACCTGCTCTAAGGTGACCGACTGCCTGATGCAAAACAGCGTCGCAACGATTCCTCAACCCACTTACAGTCTCGACTTCACCCCAGCAGACTTTTTCCTATTCCCAAAAGTGAAATCCTCAATCAAAGGACCACCATGGGACCCTAAGTGCTGTCAAAGAAGCTTGCACGCATTCATTAAGGACCTTCCGGAATCCACCTACCAGAGAGCCTTTGAGTCGTGAGAAAGCCGCTGGCAAAAGTGTGTCGACACTCGAGGGATGTACTTTGAAGAATTTTAAGGTTTTGTAGCAATATCTGAAATAAATCTATTTTTCGGAAACTTTTCTGGATACTTTTTATACTCAACCTGTACGTTAATTATGCTAAGGCATTTGATTCGGTAAATCATTTCTGATTGATTGAAAAGTTGGCTGCACTTGAACTGAGTGAAAAAAAGTGCACCGTTAATGTGAGGACATCTTAAAATAGATCCTTCAGAGTATGCTCACAGAGACTTTTCTCTTACTCTGTAAGGACCAGGAGTGGTCTTCCACAGGGTTCGCCTCTTGGGCCTTTGCTGTTTGTTCTTTATAGTATCAACTTGGGTACCTTTATCGAGCTTTCATCGATGAATTTATTGGCTTGTGCGGATGACATAAAGCTGTTTTGAAGGATTTTGAATCTAGTGAATTGCCTAATTTTATAGCAGCAATTAAGGGGATACGCGATAGTAGAAATCAAATTTTGGAGCAAAAATTCGAAAATTACGAAAAATATTTATTATCTTCTTTAGCATCTCTACTATCGATCTGCGTGAGTGTTTTATTAAAACTTCACTATTATTACAGTAAAAAAATAGTTTTTATACCCCCCCCCCCCTCAATTTCAGTTCCAAAAAAAGGGCGGCCAATACGGGAAAAAACGCCTGAAACGCCAGTTTTTCGCTCTGCGATAACTTGCTGAAAAATGCGCGTATCGGCACCATCTTTTTTTTTTTTTATTTGAAAGAGAGGCCCGTCGTCTACAAGGTCACCAAGTAAGAAAGTAACATATGCGAAGTTAAGCGTCGGCGCCTTTGATCTAGGTGTAACCCGTAGAGCACGCTAGATTGTGGAGGCTGCCATCTTGAAAAGGGGCTAATATGACTTTTGAGATAGATATCAACAGCGATTAGAGTTCGATTTAATTAATTCTTTCGTTGAAATACACATTCAAAACAAAATAATTTTAAAATAAATTTCAAAATTTACAATTTCTTTTTAATTTGGAAAAAAAAAAATCACCATATTTTTATTTCTTTTTATAATAAACCTCTTATTACAAAGTGTTTTTAATATGCAAAAGGATATTAATTTTTAAAAAAAAGCAATTATTGAGCCATTTTTATATGTACTGATATATTATCAGAGTATTTTTAAATATTTCTGTCAATTGCAATTTATAACTATTTCTCTAAAATACGTTATTTGTAAGCTTATTACTGGGTTTATTCGCTACTTTCAGTTTAGGAGGCGTCACCCTTGTGGCATTTACTTGAACGGAGCTAAGTAGGATTCGCTGTAGTTTAAGTAAGGCTCAACACGTTGTTGCAGGTAAAGAAATGAAAGAAAAAAGTAACAAATACTGCCGTGTGTAAGGCTGAAAATCAAAAATGATGTTACATGTAGTAATACGAGGTGCATTCAAGTTCTAAGGCCTCCGATTTTTTTTCTAATTAACTACTCACCCGAAATCGATGAAACTGGCGTTACTTCTCGACGTAATCGCCCTGCAGACGTACACATTTTTCACAACGCTGACGCCATGATTCCATGGCAGCGGCGAAGGCTTCTTTAGGAGTCTGTTTTGACCACTGGAAAATCGCTGAGGCAATAGCAGCACGGCTGGTGAATGTGCGGCCACGGAGAGTGTCTTTCATTGTTGGAAAAAGCCAAAAGTCACTAGGAGCCAGATCAGGTGAGTAGGGAGCATGAGGAATCACTTGAAAGTTGTTATCACGAAGAAACTGTTGCGTAACATTAGCTCGATGAGCGGGTGCGTTGTCTTGGTGAAACAGCACACGCGCAGCCCTTCCCGGATGTTTTTGTTGCAGTGCAGGAAGGAATTTGTTCTTCAAAACATTTTCGTAGGATGCACCTGTTACCGTGGTGCCCTTTGGAACGCAATGGGTAAGGATTACGCCCTCGCTGTCCCAGAACATGGACACCATCATTTTTTCAGCACTGGCAGTTACCCGAAATTTTTTTGGTGGCAGTGAATCTGTGTGCTTCCATTGAGCTGACTGGCGCTTTGTTTCTGGATTGAAAAATGGTATCCACGTCTCATCCATTGTCACAACCGACGAAAAGAAAGTCCCATTCATGCTGTCGTTGCTCATCAACATTGCTTGGCAACATGCCACACGGGCAGCCTTGTGGTCGTCCGTCAGCATTCGTGGCACCCACCTGGATGACACTTTTCGCATTTTCAGGTCGTCATGCAGGATTGTGTGCACAGAACCCACACAAATGCCAACTCTGGAGGCGATCTGTTCAACAGTCATTCGGCGATCCCCCAAAACAATTCTCTCCACTTTCTCGATCATGTCGTCAGACCGGCTTGTGCGAGCCCGAGGTTGTTTCGGTTTGTTGTCACACGATGTTCTGCCTTCATTAAACTGTCGCACCCAAGAACGCACTTTCGACACATCCATAACTCCATCACCACATGTCTCCTTCAACTGTCGATGAATTTCAATTGGTTTCACACCACGCAAATTCAGAAAACGAATGATTGCACGCTGTTCAAGTAAGGAAAACGTCGCCATTTTAAGTATCTAAAACAGTTCTCATTCTCGCCGCTGGCGGTAAAATTCCATCTGCCATACGGTGCTGCCATCTCTGGGATGTATTGACAATGAACGCGGCCTCATTTTAAAACAATGCGCATGTTTCTATCTCTTTCCAATCCGGAGAAAAAAAATCGGAGGCCTTAGAACTTGAATGCACCTCGTATTACAGTTTTTCCCAAAAAATAAAGCCATTAGAAAAAGTTGGGAAGTAAAACTTATAATGGGGAAAAAAGCCACAAATACCGTGTGTGTACAAACGCAATTTTTTTCCATCACCATCTTGTAAGCATAAATTAGCAATGGTAGGGTAAAACATGGAAAATATTTACATATTTTAACATATACTACTAATAAAATGAAATAATATTCAAAAATGTCTTTAAAAGTTTGTTTCACTTACAATAAGTTTACATGTACGTAATTTTACGGTAAAATAACTGTTTCTATTATTAGCTGCATTAGTTTTGATAACATTGTTTTGTTTGTGGGTCATTAATAAGCAAAAAATTAGGTCGTTTATTATTAGGAACAATTTTCAGTTTGAATCTACTTTTTCGTATTTAATCAACTAATAACTTTCCAATTAAGAAATAAATTTTTTTTTGGTATCCAAGCATTAAAACGAAAGGTGAAATCAAGTGCTATTCCTAGCAGGTGCTTGCCACATCGACCACTTAAAAAATATACCATCATACAGAAAAATATCACACAGTGTAATATTCAAAGCACGTTGATGGAAAACAGATGGTGACGTGGATCCTACTTTCGTCGCCATTTTTCAAAATTAGCAGCACCCTCTATATTCACTGATAGTAACGATTACTATAAATGAAAAGTAAGAGCATTGGATTGTGCAAATTTTTTTATTTAAAAATATAATTTCATATAATGTAATTATTTATTTAAGAAAAGGAGTGCTTGATATTCTTTCAATTATATAAATTTTTATATCAATATACAAACATTAAAAAGAAGATTTCTATATTATTTAATTAAAAAATTATTCAGATTGTCATTATTTATTTTATACTTGTTTTACTCCTCATATTAAATGATGTTTAATAAATTCATCTTATGTGAAGCTGTAATAATTTTAAGATTATTAATAATTTTTAAATCTAAGGCCCGCTGCAAATTGAGAAAGTCACGTCGACTTGTGTGCTAGCCCATGATGTCAGGGCGACTCTGCGCCGTCACATACTGATTGTGCATGAGCTTGTACCGACACAAGTGCAACATCAGTCGAGTCGACTGAGTCGGCTCGTTCGTAAGTATTGCGCATGCATGAGATACAGCTGCTGGAATGCGAGTTTTGATATCATTAATTAAGATCTTTTATTTATTTTATTTATTATATATGTTTAAATGTGTATTTATTACACATATTACATCTATATGCTATCTATATTATATAAATATGTATGTAAATCTAATTAACGGTGCATTTAATTGTGTCTGTGTGTGTGTGTGTGTGTGTGTGTGTGTGTGTGTGTGTGTGTGTGT
>JAHWFO010052722.1:65457-94414 GCA_023313115.1 Rhysida immarginata | reverse complement strand
GTGTGTGTGTGTGTGTGTGTGTGTGTGTGTGTGTGTGTGTGTGTGTGCGCGCGCGCGCGCGCGCATTATCTATAAATAAATACATGTATAAATCATGTTATCATGTGAAAAATGTGTTTCGGCTGGGCAGCGTATTGTTGAAAAGGCCACGAGATCGAGCCGCAGAGTAGAAATTTTTCTACTGCTGTCGACCAGGTCGAAGTCGAGAGGAAGGCAGGATCTGACGTCATGCGAGCGCATCGTGCGCATGAGCAATTGGGGTCAAATGAAGTCGCTAGTGCACAAGTCAACACGACTTTCTTAATTTGCGCGGGCCTAATACTTATTACTGTTTTGCTTTAAAACTTCCTAAGTATTTTCCTAGCTTCTTTCTTTCTTATTTTTGCATATATCCGTTTACAATCTTATACTAGGATTATAAAATAACTTTTGAAAAACAAGAATATAAATTGTTAAACTTAAGGATTAACAATTGAATAGGAAAAAAATGTTTATTTATGAGCAGCTTTTTTTAATTTTCTATTTTTTCTCTTAAAAGGCTTCTGATTATGAAAAATCATTGTTCTTAAAAATAGTTTTTTTTAACATATAGTACATGACACTCTTACATGCAATTGTAATGAATAGCACGATCCTACAGGCTCACGGTAGCCTATTTTCAAAGTGGCGAATTCATGCATGAGTGTAAAATCCGGGATACGTTTCGCAGTGGGTAATTTCGCCTCTGTTTACTTTCTTACTCTGTGACAAGGTTCCATAGGTTTTGTGTGGGCCAATCAAATACGTCGTTGTAAATAGCGTGCTTTTTATTATGATGAAAGAATTGCCTACCTACGAAGTTATAAGTACCTGGAGCAACAATTGGCTTTCCCCGATCACGTGGTGATGGCCGGGCTCCTGATTGCTTAACAGTTCTACAGTGGCAATGGCGAACATGGGTGGAGCTCTTCTACTTTAGCTTTCACTAGCTTTCAAACGGAATTTTTCTTTCGTTTGCAGGTGAAAACGACCTACGAAGATTATTTTTTACGTTATTTTTCACGATGATGTCAAAGGGTACAAAGTTCATTAGTGGAAAGGTGTTCGCAATATTAGCGCTCGAGAACAAAGCGCAGCACAGAAGTTTAGAGAAACTGCGCAATTTCTTGATTCTAATTTTTCAATGAAATCGATCTTTCAACATAAGTAGCTTCGGTTCTACTGGATAGATTTTTATGATCTTGGGCATTTTGGAAAGGTCTGAACCTAATAAAGACTGCCCCGATCCAATTTTTTATATAGAAGCAAAAGAAAAATGCTGTGGAAGAAAACAAGACAGGTACTCGAATCCAAAGTAAAAAATTCTTTCGATCGTTACATAAAATAATTACAATAGAAATGTTCTGGAATCAGGACTTTCATGAAAAAAAACAAAAAAAAAACTGATCTTTCCAATGGCGTAAAGGAAATTTTTCTGTCTTCAATGGTTCAGATGAAACTCGTGCAAAACTGAAAAATACGATCTCTGTAAATAATGGGGCTAAAGGGTTAAATTTAGTATTATTCAAACACTTATGGCATATGTAATCATCATGGAAAATTTCATTCAATTCTGATCATTAGATCCGAAGATATTACAGTTTTTTAAAAATGCGTTTTCACGACAGCGGATCCCCTTAATTAATCTTTCTTAATGGACAAAAGAAAAAAAATTAAATATTAATTGTGCTACGACATATGTCAATCTCAAAGAAGGATATCGTATATACTCGTGTATAAGACGACCTGCGCATAGGCCGACACCCTGTTTTTGAGCCCAAAAAGTTGAAAAAAGCCTTGACCCGCGCATAAGCCGAGGCAAAAAAGGAAAAAAAAAAATGCTACGTTTGAGGGAAAAAAAAATTTATTACAAAAACAATAAATTTATATAAGAACATCATTATGTGGGGAAACCTTCAAAAGTAGCATCTTCTTCATCAGACTCTCCAAAAAGTTGATAAAAATTTTCGTATTCTTCGTATGCGCTTTGCGATAATAGGCTATCGATGTTCAAAAGGCATGCGGCAGTTTGGGGCAAATGACCGAACTCCAAATAATAACTCAGGTTATGTAAAGCCTAGATTAATGAAATTTGGAGGGATAACAGGGTACATAAGACTGTGTATACCATTAAAATTTGATTGAATTCCAACGAGAAGTTTCCGAGTTACGCAGTGAAAATTGTAACAAGTGCTTGTTAGTACTCAAAAGTAAATGTGTTATGATGTTGAATGATTAACTCGAAAAGTTCTTGTTGGAATTCAGTCAAATTCTAACGGTATGTACCCTGTTATTCCTCCAAATTTCATTAATCCAGGCTTTACCGAACTTGAGTTATTAATTTGTTGATCTTGGTGGCAGCATTTTTATTTCTGTTCATAGGCCTATCCCAGTTGGCGTTCAAATTCGAACCCATGTTTACCTTGACATCTATAATACCCCCTTAAATTGTTTTATACACGATTTGAATGACCCTATATAATCTTTAAAATTACAATGCGTAACAGATACAAAAAAATTATTTGAAGTATTTTATTTTATAAACCATTTTTCGATCATCTTTCAGTAGGCCTAACGTATTTTTATTATTATCACCATGGTTATTAGAAGTTAGTGGTTGGTCAACTCCATTGTTCTCGACGCTAAAAACGTAATTGGGGAAAACTGCTCCCACTAGGTGGCTTCAACGTCGTTAGTAGTCTATTGATCGCCATGCATTAAGCTTAGTTTCAATGGAGAGCTTCGTCAGTACTCATTTCTCCTGCTAATTCTCTCACCATATTTAATTATTAAAATGCCTTTTAGGTGTGTAGTACCTGGATAGACACATTAATCAACAATCTCAAGAAAGACAGAAAATGAAAAATGCCAAAAAGCTATCCAAATTGTAATTTTTATTATTATAACAACTTATTATTATTGATTAATGATTTTTAACTTGTATTGTGGCAGAAAGTGTAATTTATTTATTCGGTGTGGATTTGTTTTTTTTTTTCCTTAATAGTTTGTATTCTTGATATACAGTGTTGCCATTTTTCTGGCATACATCTTGCAGTTTATATTGGGACAATTTTTGGCATCAATTTGTTTGGCTGTTGTTTTTCTATCTGTAGTTAATATAGGTTTGAGAAATTATTTTTTTAATTTTGGTAATTTTTAATGTGGGCCTTATTTGGGTTTTTCTTATGCCTCAAATTTTAATATTTTATTATTCTTCATCTTATTGGTTGTAAAATTTAATGGGAGTATATCTTCTAGGTGTTTTATTATTGTTTGTATAGAGTTACTGGTGGAATGTCATCTCAACATCTTAAGTAAATTTATATATTTTGTTTGTGTTGAGTTATTTTATTATTAGTATTCCACATGTTTTATATAAATATTTGTGATGATAGATGATACATGATGGACTCCCATAGGTGAATCTCCTGTGTGGGTATAAATTTTGTTAGTGAAACATAATTTGATGGTTTTGTATGATTTTTAAAAATTTTACTATTATGTAAATGTTTTTTTAAATTCTTTTTTATGATGTCTATTGTTGGTATAATTGGAAAAATATATGGTATGTCCATTGTAAAAATGTGATCATTATATCAGTTTTGATTGTTTCTATTGTTCTTTTACTGACAGTAAATTTTTTATGAGTTACTTAAAAAAAACAAACTATGATGTATATAAAAATATCTAGAAATTTTACTAATTTGGTGATGTCTCTATTGGTGTTAATTGTTTTATGCTTATCATTATCTATTTTGTTTACTCTTTTACATTTTCTTATTTTATTAAGTTAAAAATTATTATTCAACAATTACAATTTTTTTATAATTTTAAAAAATATATTTAGTATTAATTAAATATAAGATGTTTTATCTAAATTGTAATGACAAAAAAATATTCGTGGACATTAAAAAATACTTTTAAAAATTATTCTGAATTGCAAGATTGTCTTCTGTATTTTATATTCCCTAAGTTTAATTTTTTGATTATGTAAATTGAAATAAAATTTTAAAAAATAAAAAAAAATTGCTTTAATTCAGCTTCTACATATATTAAAAATAGACTACTAGTGCCCTTCAATGCCATCTGGTGGTATCCTTTGGCGCTAATAGCCTTTTGAGGAGGAGTTGACCAACCACTAACTTCTAATAACCATGTTATCACCGGACCCCAGAGCATTTGCTTTTAACAATGGAAAAGTGAATGGAAAATTGAGGAAAAAGACGTGAAATACTGCACTGTATATTGTTTATAATTGTACAATGTGCTGCTAAGGTCTATTAAATTTCATATGCTAGTGCTTGGCGATAGTATCGATGTTAGCTCATGTATCGATGTTCAAAACGTTTCGAAATCGAATTTTTTAGTCTTCTTGAATCTTCGATGCTTCGATGTTCTATTTTGAATACTGTTCAGATTAATGTATTTACTGTATGTATTGCAATGAGAGAACACGTAAAGATGCGCTGGTTTCGTTTGAAGCCCCTCCCCCTCTCATACTTTCTCCAATATGGCCGCCACAGCCTTTTAGAGATTCCCATTATGCTGCAAAGAGAGAGAATACTTTTATCTTATCAGAAATTTATTTATGCAGTGAAAGGGTTAATAAATAAAATTATTGCTTAGTTTTTTGTAAACTCCACTTATAAGAGTTTTCATCAATTCTGACCCGTGCATAGGCCGAATTTGGTTTTAGGGGCCATTTTTTGGAAGGAAAAAAAAAAAAAAATCGGCTTATACGTGGGTATATACGGTAACCCAATTGTTTTTGATTATTCTATTGACTTTAAATCAATCATGAAGGTTAAATAATTAAGGATTTGGAATTTATCTTCGATGCTGTAGGCTCGTTTAATTGATTATTTCTGCTATTATTTGCGATTATCTTGAGGAAGCTGGGGCTGTTTTTTGAGGCTGCGTTCTTATTTTAAATGTAATAAAACTTTTAAAGTTAAACAGGTGTACTATGAGCCAGATACTGTGGATGGACTTCAAACAATGACACACAGGGAAACCATTTATCCACATAGAAATTTTAATACGATGAATACGCCACGCTGCCTTCTTCAGCATCTAAAGAGGAAAGCTACGATCAGAGTAGGTAAGCTAATCTGGTGGAGAGTGAGTACATTACAGAGCTTATATAGAGGAAATAGCCAATTAGGTGATTATATAACTGTCAAAGACTTATAAAAGAACAAATTGACTGTAGCTAGAGGTTCAGCCAATAATAACATTATATAGGATGACTCTATTAGGGAGATGGCTGGGAAAGCTGCTCCCTATTGGCTTTCCATTGGTCTTCTACTGGTGCGGTTCATAGGAAGTTTTATCATTCCAGCCACGGTCTTCAGATGGGTTAGGTCGAGAGGGCCTTCATCACTATTTAGAAGTTTGTTCGGCTCTTCACAGCTAATCGCGTAGCTCTCTAGGAAGTTCAACAACCTTGGGTCTCTTGTGCTGTGGAGGATTTTAAAGTCATCAGGACGGTAATCATGCTTTTGGTCTAGGATGTGGTCGGCAAATCTCGTTGCCCCAAACTTCCCGTTCCTGATGCACGCCAAGTGTTCTTTAATCCTCGTGCTTACAGCTCTCCAAGATTGTCCGTAGTATACCATGTCACATTTCGCACATGGCAGTCGGTACACTCCCAGTCTTAGCTCTGTTGGAATCACATCTTTGGGGTAGCCCAGTCTTCTTCTTAAGGTATCTGTGCTCTTATATGTTTTTCACAGCCTACTATATAGGTAACAGCCTGTTCAATCGACAGTTTCCAAATTTCACCACAGTAAAGGAGGAGGGCGCTTTTAAGTAGGGTGAAGAAACCCTTTTTAGCATTGAAAAAGCCACTGCTACCATTCTATTGCTTTCTACTGGTTAGCCTACAAACAGGATGCATATTTACATATATATGTGATCTTATATATATATTTAATCTTATATATTAATATATAATAATATTAATAAAATAAACTTATAAATATATATATATATATATTAATATAAATATAATAATCTTTTATATTATTAATATATAATCTTAATTTTACAACTTCTGACAATTAAGTTCGGTGAATAAGTTCACACAACAAAATGCAAAACAGATAGAGCCACATTTACTTTATTGTCCTTTGAAATAATCACCCTGGAAGGCGATACACTTTTGGGATCGGGTGTATAAGTCCTGGAAGCTCCTTAGGGATGGCTTTAAGTGTCACATTTGCTTGAATGTCTGGAATGTCCTCAAATCTGTGTCCCTTTAAGGCCCGTTTCAGGCGTGGGAACAAGAAAAAGTCTGCTGGTGCCAAGTCTGGTGAATAAGGTGGATGAGCTATGGATACGACCCCTTTGTTGGCCAGAAACTGTTGCATGATTACGGCAGTGTTCCTTTTTGATCCATTATCCACAGTTACGTGCGCACGCTACACCTTCAACTGAAGAAACGAGCATCTGCTAAACCATTGCACGCACAAACATGACCTGTCTGAACTTGCTTAAACAATGACTGGGCTTGTATTCACATGCATTGTTACTCGCGTAAAGCTAGCACAAATTAGGGTGTGACGTCATTCACCGAACTTAATTGTCAGAGGTTGTATATATTAATATATCAATCTTACATATTAACATTATTTAATACTTAATCTGATATTTAATCTTATATATATATATTTAATCTTATATAATTGTTAAAAAATTTTTGTTATAACATGTCGCATTTTTTTTTGAAAAGTAACAATCTTTGGCTTGTTAATGGTGCATATTAATTGATATCTAGGAATATTGTTTCATTTTGACACTTAAAAAGACTTGATCAGCTGTAGCTCTGTGCATAAGAAAACCAAGGTTACCAAGGTTTTCCCTAAAGCACTCGATAATACAAGTAGCGCAAACCTTTTACAATGCATTTTCCGACAATAGTAACTGCTGATTGGTTAGTTGTAATCACGTGGTATAGCTGCCGCCATCTTGGACCTAAAGGTTTCGTCGATTAGCATTGCTCTGTGTGTAGTGATTAGATTAGACTGTTAGTTTTGCAATCCTCTTAATTATCAGCTATATTATATGAATATAGTCAGGTAATACGATATAGAGTATCAAGATGCCTCAATGTTGTGCCTATGGATGCTCCAATCAACAAGTGAAAGGGAAATTGTTTCATCGCCTTTCGACCGAGAATAGTGGAGAAAGAAGGAAAATATGGTTGCAGCGTATTGGGAGAGCAAATTGGATTCCTGGAAGTAATGCAAGATTATGCAAGGTAATAAAATAACAACCTGCTTTTTATTATTACACTGATTAATGTAATTTATATAGTAACAATAATGGTTAAAAATTAAGATAATTTTATATGCTCTATTCTCGTTCTACAAAGTGCACCTATTGCAAATTATCAAATTTTGATTCACCCCTTAACTTTACGGGTTCCTGTATATGTTATTGCTGTGCTATGATATTAATTTAAGATACCATTTATGATATGTTTATGATATGTTATAACTCGCATATACAGGAAGTCCCAAAAATACTTCGCTATAAAGTGAAATCGGACAATTTTTTAAACACACTTTTATTTATGTTTCTCATGTTTAATGTATGTTAAAAGTGTTCAAATTTTAAGGTTGTTTATAATTTTATAGCAGGTCAGGGGATAATTCCTGAAATATTTCAGAATATGTACCAGGGGATATGTTGATTTTAAATTTGCAGGGATGAAAATTTTCAAAGATTATTGACGTACAATTATAAACAAATCTAACACGCATGTAACGTGATAAACCTCAATATAAGTGAGTTGTTTTTAATGTCTAATTTCACTGAAATAGTTAATTTTGGGGCACAATTTGTATTTTCTTGCGGTCTAACACTTAATTGTCTTATTTTTGACACCTATATTTTTTTATTTAGACTATGCTTTCCAATGTTATTTTGCTTTAACACAATGTAAATTCTGCATGCCTATTTTTTTCAGTTTAAGATACCTTAATGATTAGAAGATTGTAATATTTAGAGGAATTTTAAAAGATTTTTCAATCTCTATTGAATATTGATTATTAATATGGTACATCTCTTGTTTATAGGATCATTTTACAGAGGACCAGTATAAACAGTCTCAAGCAGATAGGAAGAGACGGTTGAAGCAAAATGCTCTTCCAACCATTTTTATCCATCGACCTGCTACAAAACCTTGTAAACCGCCTGCAAAAAGATATGCATTAGATATTCAAGCAGCACCAGATTCAATTGCATCTAATAATGATGAAGAATTAGGTAAGGAAGTACTGAAATTGAGTTTGGTTTTTTTTTCTGAAAATTTAATGTTTGCATTTTTTTTTAATATTAACTTTGGGAAAGAAAATTTATGCAATTTTCTTGGTCAGAAGTTTAATGCTCTATGTTTTTCTTGTATTTTAGAGGATCAACAATTGGAGCAAATTGATATAGTCAATGAAGAAGATGCTGTCATTGAAAGCACTGATACAGCAGAAATTATGGAACTTAAAGCAGAAATTGACGAATTGAAAAGAAAACTGAATCTGGCCCAAAAGAAGGCATCTGAAGCCAACATATATGCTACAAACTTAAAATCTAATATCAATTCCTTATTTAATGAATATCAGATGTATTGTTTAGAAAGAGGTTCAAGGAGAGGACTGACTTGGTCGAATGAAACTTTGCAAAAGGCACTGCAAATCAGGTTAGCATGTGGACCGACAGGCTATCAACTTCTTAGAAATATGAGATTTCCTCTTCCATGTGAAAGAATTTTACAAAAAAGAATGGAAGATGTTAAATTTAATCCGGGTATTTTAAGAGAACTGTTTCATTCAATGCAATCTAAAATTAATTGCATGAGAGAAGAGGAAAAAGAATCCATATTAATGATTCATCAATATGGTTTAGATTATGATCCATCAATGGAACACATCATAGGCAAACCAACTTTACCATCTGCCTGTGGTAAATATGATGAATTGGCAACTCATGCTCTTGTCTTTATGCTAGGAGGAATAAGCAGTAGATGGAAGCAAACCATTGCATATCATTTTACCAGCAATTCAATTTGTCCAAAAGCTATGAAAGAATTTACTTTTGGATTAATTAATGAATGTGAGCTGCTAGGCCTAAAAATTAATGTTATCATTACTGATATGGGTGGCCAGATTCAGGCATTTTTCAGAGAATGTGGAATTGTGGCAGGGAAATGCAGTCAAACAAAGAATTTTTCTGTACATCCATCTGACTCAGAAAGAAAGTTATATTTCATGTTCGATGCTCCTAATATATTAAAAAATATAAGAAACTTTCTTATTGAAAACCAAAACATCGTCATTCCAGAAATTTTTGTTGAAAAATATAACTTGCTTTCTGACATAGTTTCTATAGAACCTGTTCTAGAATTATATGAAATTAATGAAGAAATGGATTTAAAACTTGTACCCAAGCTTCATGATAATGTCTTGCATCCAAGTCATTATGATAAAATGAAGGTAGGGCTAGCTCTATCCTTGTTAAACCATGATGTTGCTGCAGCGATTGAATATTGTGTTGAGAATAAAAACTTAGAAGCTTCTGCTCTTACAACTGCTTGGTTTTTTAAAACTTGTGAAACTTGTGAAACTTCTCTTATTCTCAATGAATTCTCATTTCCAAATTGTCATGAAATAGGACAAAGTTTTGAAAACTTTTTTAACTTCAAGAATGTTTTTCCTTGTGAGAAAAGCTAATGAGTCTTACGCAAAATCTACCCAGTCCAAATGTGGCAGCAAAAGCAATGGGATGAGAAATGCTGTAAGACACTTATGATAGTGTACACAATATGATGTTTTACACTACTTCTGGTCCCAATTCTCAATATCATTAAAAAATTTGTACTGTTTTTCTGTGGGATATGATTTTTACATTTGGCAAGTGTGGAATATGTTTTTTGGGCAAGTCTATGTGCAATCATGAATTGTCACCATATACTATTTCCATAACCATATTTCAGATTAGCTGAATGTAAACAACAACCCACAGAAAAACAGTATCAATGTTATAATGACATTAAGAATTGGATGACAAATGCATTAATCTGATATATCTTTTGTGGTTTTCTTTCAATGAGTAAATTTTATTTGGTGCTAAAATGTTAAAATTTAAATCAGTTTTTTTTTTGAGATTGTTAATTATTGAGGGTTTTTTTAGTATAATTTTAATTGTAAAATAATTCCAATTTAATTTTTTCTTTTTGTACAATTTTATTGTATTTAAAGAAGGATAATGCGTTTTTTGTTTTATTTCATGTATTTTAATTTGTTTTATTTCATGTATTTTAATTTGTTTTATTTCATGTATTTTAATTTGTTTTATTTCATTTTGTTTTTATTTTTACTTTTAATTTTATTTATTAATTTATCGATTTTATTACGTTTGACTGTTTATATCTTATCAATATTATTTATTTTTATATTTTTAATTTTTTATCTCTATTTTTTTGTTTTAATTTACTTATAAATTTACTTATATTATTTACTGATTTATATTAATTTTATTTAATTCCATCATAAAGATTTATTTTATTTGCTCATAAATATTCATAGACCTTTGCCCAATCAAAACTCTTCAAACTGTTAAATCTGACTAGCTTTTACTATAGTTTGTATTTTTAACCTGATTCTTTGATTATTTTTTTTTTTGTAACCATTGCTCTGAAGATGTTTTATGAAGCGCATCAGCAAAAATAATTTTTCTCTTATTGCTAAACTAGAAACGTATAATCCTTTATATTTATCATCAATATTAGATCCATGATATGGATTTATTGTATTTGTTTGTGTTTTAGGAGGGGAAAAAAAAAAGTTTCTAATAAGATGTTTGAAAATCAAGTCGTTTTAAATATTTATTTACTGCATTTAAAATTATATAATTGACAAAGTCATACTGACAAAAAAAATGAATTTTCGAATATGCCTATGCTAACTGTTGTTAATTCACAAAGTAATTTTGGTTCATTTTGAATACATTTCAGCTCTAAATGAACTCTTCCAGATATTAAATAAAATTTTCATTAATATGATAAAATGACAATTTTAATTAAAAAGGAATGGTAGCATCATTAAATTAAATAAAAAAGAATAACGAAACTGATGAAAAAATTAAAATAGCGAATAAATTTACTCATACTCTTCATAAATTCCTGCTCGTACTCATTTCAAGAGACGCGTTTTCTCAGTTATTTTTCAAATAATAATATATAAAAATAAGATTTCTGCAATTCAAAATAAATAAAAAGTGTATTTTTAAATTAAACATTCGTTAACAATTAAATTAAGTTAATGTTTAAAGAATAAAAATTGTGAGCAAAGGGCATTTCTAGCCTTGTTTTGTATTAGAACTCTGCTGGGTATAGGTCCAAAATGGCGACTTCCGGTTAATATGCGCTACTTGTATTATCGAGTGCTTTAGTTTTCCCCTCACTAAAAGCACCCGCACGTGAGAAGTCGTTGAACTAAGGCGGTCTTAAGATTTCAATGGAAATCGTGTCAATTGAACAGGCTGTTATCTATATAGTAGGCTGTGGTTGTTTCCAGTCCGAATTCACGGGGGATCTGTTCCATTCCTTTGTTTAGTATTGTGTTGTATGGTAAAATAAGTCGTCCTTTAGCTTTTTTTCTTATTTAGCTTCTTTCTTTCTTTGTTCTCTAAGATTCCTTGGTTAAGTTATGTCTTTTATTTGCGATTGAAATCTGGTTTTTAAGACCAAGTTTTTAACACATCATCTCCATCTTAAATTGAATAGATTTTTTAAATCATTCTTTCCTACCTTGGATCCTCAAGTGAATAATCATGATAATCTCGGTATCTGTATACAATCACTAACTGATCAGGTTTATGCTAAGACTTTGTTTAAGCGGTTTAAAAATTATCTTTAAGCTCCTTTTCTTTTGGGTAATTTATGTTTATATTGTTCAAAGAGTTCTTTAAGGTCAGGTTTAACGTCTTTTTTTACCCCCCCCCCTTTTTTTTTTTTGCATTACTAATGCAGAATTCTTATATTTGAGATATAAACTTGTAGATTATTATTCTTTTAGATAGACATTATTCTCTTTATCTCAATTTAAATCTTTCCCCAAAATTAATTAGTAACCAGGGAGTACCACAAGGTTCTATTCTATCACCAGTATTGTTCTCACTCTTTATTAATGATATTTCTAATATTGCTGGCAATACACAATGCATATTATTTACTGATGACACTACATTTACAGCCTCAGCTGATTCCGAAGAACAACTTGAAAATATAGTAAACTCTTTACTAATTAAAATCTATAACTGGTCATTATTAAATCAACTTCCATTAAACCTAAACAAATATTACATGATCTTTCATCAACGTAATAAACTGATTGACTATAATAAAATTAAGCTTTGTGTTAATAATAAAATCTTATCTAGAGTCTCTTCCTATAAATATTTAGGAATTTATTTTACCCCCGATTTATCATGGAGCCTTCATATAAAACATTTAGCTATTAAACTATCCCATTCTTTAGGCATTATTTATAGAGTCAATCATCTTCCACGTAATATTTTACTAAATTTATATTTCACCTTCATTCATACAAATTTATGCTCTGGAATATGTTTATGGGGATCGACCACACACAAAAATAAAAATCTTATAATTAAACTTCAAAAACGTTTTTTCCGAATTTTGTTAAATAGGCCCGCTATCTCTTCCATCAGTTCAGAATTTAAAAACTTCAACTTATTAAAATTTGATGATCTTTATTTTATTCAAATAGCTCAATTTATATATAAACTCACGCATAACATATATTAGAAATCCCCCTATGTTAACCAGTCCATATCATCACTTTCACACGAGAGAAAAAAAATAGTAAACCCATTTTATAGAGTGAATTACTTAAGGAGATCAATTTCGATTTCTGGCACTATCTGTTGGTCAAAATTAACTGTGCAATTTCACGAGGCACTTCTCTTCAATCTTTTAAACGTCATCTCCTTAGAAGCATTCGCTCCGGCCAAATTACATCTAATTTAACTTCTGTTTACTCTTAATGAAACAGATTTACACAGTCCTCTGTTTATCTTACTATTTTTCATATTATAATTACTATTAACGGTAATATTATTATTATTGTTTATATTGAAATGTTTTTAGTTATTAAAAAAAAATAGTATTATTATTATTATTGTTGTTGCCGTTTAATGCCATACAAATTTATATAATTTTAGAATGATTTATATAAAATTTTTCAACGATGCCCCTGGACAGGACCCCTGGCCTTTTGGGTGCCTTTTTATTCTTTGATACAAAAATTACTCAATTTATCTTATTTGAATTTTTTTTTTTTATATTGTTGTATTATGATTATTTCCGATTTATTGTTCTGTTATTATATATAATTATAAATAAATAAATAAATAAATAAATAAATAAATAAATAAATAAATAAATAAATAAATAATCGATCAATTATTAAACCTAATATTTTTTAACTTTGTTTTTTTTTTGTTTTGTTTTTTTAATATCTTGATTTTATACATATTAACCCTACTGTTGGACTTTTGCCTGTTTGGGGCAACTCGCTTATGAAGACTCTTCCAAATAAATTAAAAATTAAAAGCCTTCATTTTTTTATATATATATATAAAATCAAAATCAGCCATGGCCCTCAGTTTCCGGCAGCCAGATTGTCCCTGGTTACGGTGGCAACCAGCAAGACATAAAGGCAGAGAGTGCTAAAAATATCCGGTTCGGACCTAGCCACCAAAAGACACTGACCCTAGCTACCTATAACGGACGTTCCCTTTCTTCAGAGGGTCGTCTGCAAGAACTAGAAGAAGAATTGGATAGGATCAACTGGGATATCATTGGACTCTGCGAAGTAAGAAGAAAAGGTGAAGATAAAATTGAGCTGAACAGTGGGCACGTACTATACCACAGAGGAACAACCGACAGAAGAGTTAGTGGTGTTGGATTCCTTATTCATAAGAAATGGAAGAATCAAATCATTGAGCTTGATAGTGCCTCCAACAGAATTGCAAGATTGGTCATTCAATTGTCGAGAAGATACAAGATACAGATCACACAGGTCTATGCACCAACCACAAGATACAGATCACACAGGTCTATACAGATCTGACGAGGAAGTCGATGAGTTTTATGAAGAAGTTAGCGAGATGAACCAAACAGGAAACTATTATCTGAAAGTCGTCATGGGTGACTTTAACGCCCATGTCGGAGAAAAGAATAAAGGAGAAAATTTTTTTGGTAGTCATTGTTATGGAACAAGAAATGAAAGAGGAAACAAACTGGTGGAATTTGCAGAGTACAAACAACTGTACATCATGAATTCCTTTTTCAAGAAAAAACCCCAGCGTAAATGGACTTGGAAAAGCCCAAATGGAGCAACTAGTGAAATAGATTACATTCTAGAAAATAGGAAGCACTCGATCCAAGACTGCACTGTTCTCAACAACTTCAACACAGGAAGCGGCAACAGACTGGTAAGATGCAAGCTTGTTCTAAACACGAGAACAGAAAGATGAAAACTTTTCAGGAACACGAAGAAGATCATCAACATTGCACACCTACAGGAACGCAGAACGGAATTTCAGCTACAACCGCGAATTCGGTTTGAAATCTTACAGAGCAGCATCCAGGAAGATGACATCACATATATTAACAGGACACCAACTAGACACTTGAAAGAGGCAGCGGAAGAAGTAGCTGGAGACGAGTTTCCAAACCACAGACGAAACTCACAGAAGAAACGAGGAAATTAATGAAGAAACGAAGAGAAATGAAGACAAAAAGAGAAGATACAAGATCAGTAATAGAATATGCGGAGCTTTGCAAGACAGTAAGGAAACACATCACAGAAGATATTCGGAAGTTCGACTGCAATCTTGTCAAGAAGGCGGTTGAAGATAACAAGAGTTTGAAAACTGCGAAGAGAAAGCTTTGCATTGGGAGAAGAGGAATATTTGCACTCAAGAGAGCAAATGGCACAATCACGAAGAATGGAAGTGAAATCGAAATTGTGGAGGACTTCTACAATAAACTTTACGAATGTGAGGATGATAATGACGTAAGAAGAGCAGACCAAGTGAAGGAAGATGAAGTATCACCGGTTATGGAAGGCGAAGTTGACAAGGCTATTAAATCCATGAAGAAAGGAAAGTGCCCCGGAGAAGATGGAATTACAATTGACTTGATTAAGAAAGCAGGAGAAGAATTCAACAAGTTACCAGCAAGTCTTTTCACGAAATGCCTTAAGATGTCAGACGTACCAGATGATTGGAATAATGCAATGATGGTTCTATTTTTCAAAAAAGGAGACAGAGAAAATATCCAGAACTATCGCCTTATTAGCCTTTTATCAGTTGTTTGTAAGATCTTCAGTAAAGTCCTAACAAACAGACTTGATTCAGCATTAGACTCAGCACAACCAAGAGAACAAGCGGGTTTTCGAAGTGGATATAGCACGATCGATCACATTCAAGTTATTAGAGAACTTATCGAACGCCACAACGAATATGAAGTATCACTTTGCTTTGCCTTCATCGACTTTGAGAACGCTTTCGATTCAGTGTTCACACATGCGGTAGTGAAAGCTCTGGAAAGAACGGGAATATCCGAAAGCTGTATTAGTATTCTCCAGAAGATATTTAGTAAAGCGACTGCTACCATTCGTATGGATAAAGGAAAAGCAAGGATCAGCCTTGGAAAAGGAGTAAGACAATGAGATACCATCTGACCAAAACTCTTCACAGCAGTGTTGAGGAAGTCTTCAAAGAACTGAACAAGGACAAAAAAAAAAGGACTTAAAATAAACGGTGAATTTCTAAACCATCTTTGTTTTGCCGATGACATAGTTATCACCAGTAGTAGTCCTTCTGAAATGAAGGAAATGTTACAAGAACAAGCAGAGGCTAGCCTGCGTGTAGGACTGAAACTGAACACACACAAGACAAAAGTTATGTTCAATGCATTTGCTCCAAAGCAGAAGGTCATGGCAGGCAGCATAGTGATTGAAGAAGTACAGAGCTACATTTACCTGGGACAAGAAATCACTATGGATGGCAACATTCTGAATGAAGTTAACGGACGAATTAGAACAGCATGGAGTGCTTTTGGCAAGAATAACATTATCTTGAAGAGCAGCATGCCATTTAGCTTGAAACGAAAAGTTTTCAACCAGTGTTTTCCCAGCACTCACCTATGGAGCTGAAACATGGACTTTATCAAGGAGGACAACACAAAGACTACAGACAACACAGAGAAGCATGGAAAGATGCGTGCTGGGAATTACAAGAAGAGATCGAAAATGCAACAGCTGGATAAGAAGCCAAACGAAGGTGACTGACGTCATCGAACGGATCAAACATTCGAAATGGCAATGGGCTGGTCACATCGCTAGAAGACAAGACATGAGATGGACCACAGTCATTCTGGATTGGTACCCTCGAGACCTTAAACGTCCAAGAGGACGACCCCATGCAAGGTGGATCGACAAATAAGGAAGGTGGCTGGCGTCAACTGGAAATCCAAAGCTTCAAACAGTGAAGAATGGAAGCGTTTAGAGAAGACCTTCATCCAGCAGTGGATTGCAAATGGTTGACTGTGATGATGATGATGATATATATATAATGAAACTTTTAAAAATTTTATTTGGAAAATCGTCATTGGAGGATTTTTTTTCACACCATTACTTCCGATATTAACCGATCGTATACCTGGAGGTCCCTGGTTCGAGTCCAGGCCGTGAAATGTTTTTACTATTTTTCTCTACTTATTTTATAAATTTATTAATGAAATGTGTAAATAATTATAATAATCTCATTTTAATGAATTAGTGTATCTCCTTATTTCTTTGGCAGTGGCCGTAGGTCTATCAAAGAACTACTGACCTATAGCAATAGAGCATACTGTGACGTCACAACATCTTGGAGTAAAGTGCACTTCATCTGTGTTGGTGAATCGCCAATAATAACTTTAACATGTGAATTTTATAATACAGTAGAATCGTGATAAATCGAAAACCTTTATAATTCGAATTTTTTATCTACTCCCTTCTGCTCAGAGGCAAAAATCTTGACAATTCGAAGTAAAAACAATGGATAAATCGAATTTTTGGAGGATATCAAATGGAAACTTAGCCTCTGTAATTCGAATTATGGCAAAAAGAACCTCTATAAATCGAAGTTAAAGATCAACAAACTTCCACGAATCGAATTTTCTCAATCCGGACCTCTGTAAATCGAATCGTCAACAGCTCACACATGTGCGTGACATCTTTCTAAACCTTATAATGACGCATGGCTAAACTTGAAATCTTCCTTTCTTCCCTCCCTTTGTTTTAATGAAGTGCTTAGACCTGGTCAAGTGTGATTAATTACAGTGATTGCTGTGGTGTACATATTCATGTGATATGGATTCCAACAATGCAAAAGCTGGTATGTAATCATGAAACACTTTTTAATAGTGATGTCAAGATCCGGATATCCGGATCTTTTTTTCGGACCTAGGTTGGTCAGAAATCCGAGATCCGGAACTTGGATCCGAGATCTCTGATCCGGATCTTGGATGCGAGATCTGAGATCCGGATCTTGGAACCAAGATCCGAAAATCGGATCCTAGACAGGAAACTGTGTATATACAAACTTTTTCTGAAAGCAGTTTATAAAAGCTTTTATTAAGTGATAGCCTAGTCCTCTTAAGTCCTAATTAGTCTTAATACGCGTCCAGCGAAAGGATCCGAAATCCGGATACGGACTCTGATCCGGATATTTCTAGATCCGAATCCAGATATTATCAGATCCGAATCAGAAATCCGGATCCAACGGACATCACTACTTTTTAATTAAAAACACTAATGTTTTTCACTGAAAACTAATTTTATGAACAAATAAAGCATTTTTAAGTACTGTAACTGTTTATTGAATCTGTGCATGCTTCCTGAAAAATATCAGTGTTCTAAACGGTTATTGAAATCTCGCACAAAACCTTAGTAATTCGAATTTTATTTTATTTAAAGGACAACTCCAATCAAAATATCGATATCATTTTTTTGCAGAATGTCATTATTTGAAACAAATAAAATACAACTATAGCAATAGAAAATTTTAAAACCATTATTTCATTATGAAAATCGCGTTTAAAGTGTGAAAAATGCTACTTCCGGTCTTCACCTTCATGCTCCATTTTGTATCAGCTGATTTGCTCAGATGGACGTCACGGCGAGATTAGGCTCCAGCATCATAAATATCAGAGAGAAGCTCTTCCATAGCAATCCCTAATTAAATTAAATCATGCCTTCCAGTTGTTCCGTGTATTGGTGTACAGATAAAAGTTTTCTTTTCATAAGTTTCCTAAATCAAATTAATAAGAAACGAGTAGATAAACTTTTGTCGAAGAGAAAATTGGCACCTTCAGCTACTCAAGTATTTGCTCTGCTCATTTCGAAGCCTCATGCTTCACTATCGATCTGATAGTTTTAAAATCTTTGAACCTGAAGCGAATAAATTACTTGAAGCAGGATGCTCTCCCTACTCTTCAACAGCCAAATATTTTTGGAGTGATCCAGGAGATATCTGAACGATTAGTATCATCGGAGAAACCAGGCATCGCCGGAGCTTGAAGCGCTGGAGAAACCAGGCAATAAAGAATAAATATAAAGTTCAGAATAGCCTACATTTCCCAATTGTTTTGTCCAGCCAGACACCTTCATTGTTAGAATTATTATTATTACTGTATCTCTTCCACGTAATAACTTAATTCATTTCCACTAATTTTTGCGTAATTTAAGCGAGAAAAAAATACCTTCTTACCATCGTGATATCAGCTAGAACGGCCAAGTAGATCTTGCCGCCACGGCGGCATCAGATACGAGCTACTACGAGTGGCCCAGCCGACTCTGGAAATTGCGGAACGCTCTTCAGAACTTTTCACTTCCTAAAATCGCATGATTTGCTGTCATATATTCTCCCACTATTCTAGGCTGAAAAATGCCTATAATAGTATAATAAACACTTTGTGTAGTTTATTAATTAATAAGTAATGCCAATATTTGTACTTGTCTGGATTCAGCCGCGTCGGTCTCTGCATCGTTCGTGCTTACGAGATACCGGTGAGATACCTGAAGGATGAACCCGTCCCAGCGGTTCATAACAGTACTGCTGAACATCTGTATAGTTTCCAAATGAAACTTCTTCCATATCCTTTAAATAGGAATTAAAATCTACATCCGATTCATAACTGGTGCCGGCATAAGCCTCTTGTTTATAAGCGTAAACCATCGTAAAATAGCACATGTATTGAAATAAATGAAGGCGTCATCTTGCAAGGACGTCACTTCTTTGTGTAATGGAGGACGGGAAATGACCTTGACTTTCTTAATTTTCGTTCGTTTTATATATTTCGCGTTCGATTTGAAATTTTTTATTTACATCTTGAATTTTCATTTTACATAAAATTGTATATTAGGCTGGAGTTATCCTATAACCTCGTTAAATCGAAACCTCTATAAATCGAAACATTTTCCTTTTCCCGTCAAATTCGATCTACCGAGGTTCTACTGTAATTTATGAATGAAATATCTGTGACTGGTTAATTATTGTTCTGAAGGGTTCAAATATTAATTTCACTGTTAGAAAACAATAGAAGAATGACTGGTTAATTTAATGCCATAAACTCAAATTCACCATATTTTTATCTACAGCTGGCTAATTTTTGCCGATAAAAAAATCCATCTGTGATCTACCCTTTCAAAAGTTTAACTGTGTCAGAATTTTCCTATAAAAAGATAGTAAGCAAATATAAAAGAAAATAGTGTATGAATACACTGAGTATTGATTAAAAATCATTACACTTATGATATTATTGATGCTACTCTTCATCACAATTTAATGTAGCAATGCTTAAATTTTGTACACAAAATACTGCAATCATATTTTCAGGACCTCTTGAAAATTCTGGGTGGCAATGTCTCCTTGAATTTGCATAACACACTCTTAATATAAATGTAGAATTCTATATTTCTTTAGTATGTACAAATAAAATTGATTTTTTATATGTGACATTTCTAGTTTATTATGTCTCTTGTTTATTTCAAACAAATATAAACTTCACATTACTTTTTTGTAAGAATTAGACAAGATGAAATTAGCCCTTCCTGGCAACAATGGCAATGGCCGAGAGGCCTTACTGTGAGACCTTTCCGTGGCAAAACTCCATCTTTGCTTGACAATGCTTTCCAGGATAAATTATATGCGAGGCACCGAGGGCCAGCCTTGGGTAAGCGTGAATAAAGGAGATGTTACACGTGATGTAACAAAAGTGTTTATTCTCTGATATTTGCTTATGCTAACGCTCGATCAATTGTGAACAAATTAGATGACATAGAAATCTGGCTTAGAACTAGTAAAGTACATTTATGTGCTGTGTCGGAGACTTGGTTTACTGAGGATATGCATCCTCCAGACTTTTGTCCTGATGGCTTCACCATCCTACGTTCTGACGTCCCGCAAGTGCCTTGATGGCAAAGACAGGTTTTTCAATATGCACAGTTTTCAAGAATTCGGTGGGAGGCTTAGACTACCTCCTAGCGGAGCTTGATATGCCATGTAAGAATCTAAGAATTTTAGTCATCTACCGACCCACCTATGTAGATATCCAAAATGTAATTGATATAATCATAGCTTTAGACTTTCGCTTTCAATATATTATTGTTGGAGACTTTAACCTTGATTTTTCGCAGCCATATTTAGTGCACCAATTAATATATGATACCATGAAGCTTCTGCATTTAATTCCGTGTTTATGATCCCACACGTGTAACGCCTAGTTTGCAAACAATTATTGACCAGGTATTTATACCTAAAACTTGGTTTCCAACTAATTTGCAATTAGATATGCTACCCAAATGTGATCACAAGACGATCTTAATATCTATGAAAATACCTCTTAATCAGGATGCAGTGCTTTTTCAGCAAATTCCTTGCTTGTATAAAGTTGATTATCAACGTGTGGACTGGATCGCCTTTAGAGAATTGGTAACTAAGCATGACTGGACTTCGTTTTTTCAAAATCATAATGTAGATAATATTGTTAGCAATTTACAAAGTCAAATTAAAGCCCTGCTTTTGAAAGCTGGATTAATTATTAAACCAAGGATCTTACAGTATAAGGCGACGCCTTGGTGGAATAAACATATTGAAGAGTTATGGATTAAAAGGAAAAGACTTTATGAAAACATAATTATGGTTAAAATCATAAAGATCTACAAGATTTTAAGCAGCTCAATAAAAATTATAAACAGGAAATAAGAAAGGCGAAAAGAAAATTTTTAACGGCAGGAGGCCATTTTCAGTTATGGAAATTTGTGGGTAAAGGTCCTCAAAAAAATAACATAGCTCTAGCCGACGATAGTATTAGAAAATATTTAGAATGGATTGATAACCCTTTTCAAAAGGAGATACCCCAAACTATTCCATTGCAATTAACCAAAACTAAGATAGACTGGGAATTACCAGTTAACTTAGTGCAGGAAATTGACCGCATCTCGAAAAGAGTTAAACTAAAACATAATAAGATTGATGACATTTTAAATTATATGGTAATTAAAAATTGGGGCATTCTGGGTACTTATCTTCTGGCCCATCTAATCAGCGAAATTAGGGGAAATGTGAAATTTCCGAAATATTTTAGACAAACTTTGATTAGACCCATTTATAAAGGTGGGGATCCTAATGATGTAAAAATTTTAGACCCGTTGCTATCCTACCTTCGCTATTCAAAATAACTGAAAAAATTTTATTTGACCCTATGACTAAATACTATTGGGAGCACATATCTAGAGCTCAATATGATGGTAGACCTAATTCCTCAGTCCAAGAACTCCTTCTGGAGATCAATTTAGAGGCTATAGAGGCCTTGGAAGACAGACATTTGTCATAGTCTGCATCGATATTGCCAAGGTCTTTAATACTGTTCCACACTTGCAATTGTTTATGGAATTACAAGCTATGGGGATTACAGGAAAAACACTCGATCTTCTTAAACATCTATTCCACCAGAGGGAAAATTTTATTATCGGAGAATACCATACTATTTACGCTACAGTGAAAATAGGTATTCTACAGGGATCAGCAATCAGCAATACTCTTTTTGCTACGTTGCTTTCTCCTATCTTTGGACTACAGTTAAAATTTAAAATGAGAGCTTTTGTCGATGACGTTATTCTGACTACAGCCTATGCCCCAGAGGAATGTTCCAAAATAGAACAAGATGTTGAGTTAGATATTAATAAGATACAACAGTGGTTTGAAGCAAGAGCCATGAAAATTAATCCGGATAAGATGTCGATTCTTAAGATCGCAAAGGCTAACCAATAATAACATCGCAACTCTTAAAATATTAGGAGTGATTTTCGACAACCATTTAATATTTAGTCAACAGTTCCAGGAGATACTCAGAACTGCGAATCGCCTCACCTTCTTGGTTTATAAACTTCATAGAACTTTATCAAGAAGGGAATTGCTTATCATCCTAAAAACTAAAGTTATTCCAAGACTTACCTATGCCATATTAGTAATGGAAGCCTTTGAATAAATATACTATGGTGAAATTGAAAGTAGCCTTTAATAAAATTATTCGTGTGGCTTTGAACTTACCTCAGTGACAATCTATCACTGCTGTTTGCAATGAAAGGAAAATTTTGAATTTTACTTCATTACTTAATTTCATACAGCTTAAAGAACTTGTTAAGGCTTTTACTAATAAATCTCATCCAGCCCACTTTATATATGCCTGGCTTAACAAAAATGATTTAGCGAGGAGATCTACACGACTACTACTTATTCCTCCCAAAATCATTCCTGGTTGGAAGGAACGTTATTTCCCTTATAATACGATCCAAATAAGTTGCCAGAAGATCATCGTCGAGATGTTATCAATTGTCGGACTCCAGATTGTCGAGATCATCATAGACACATACAGAATATTTTATGGATGTGGATTTTTGACACGCAGAGGAACTTATGAACTTTTACCGAATTTTATCGTGACTTTGCCCCCCTTGGAGCGCATAATAATAATAATAATAATAATAATAATAATAATAATAATAATAATAATATGTATCAAAAATAATCATGCTTAGTTCTCCTGTAGCAATCAATCAGGAGTGATATTATCGTGTCATTATTGAAATAAACGAGCATAGCTGTTGTCTGATACAGAGGGTAGATTATCGCTGTATTGACCACCAACGATAACTGGGTGCATTTTCCTACTAGGGAATTTTGCCCCATCCCAGTAACGTAATGACTGCTACGAGATGACAGTAGTAGCTGGGACAGTAGTAGCTTAACGTGCCCTCTGAAGCACAGGGAGTTCAAGATGAAAGAACCGCAGGTGGAGACAACCTGTAGCTATCATCTCCAGCTTCTGGGCATCCAGCACTGGTCTCTCAGCATCTACTTGGATCCAACTAAATATCCTCCCCAGTAGCTGTGCCCCAGTTGCAGTTTCTTCCAGTAACAGGACCAACAAGCCACTGGCTGTCGCCCAACGAGTAGCTGGTCATGCCAGAGTTGCTTAACTCCACTGATCAGATGGAATCAGCGAGACTTTTTGACCACAACCACCCCCCAATGAGCACAGCTACAGAAGTGTGATCACTAACTCAACTTTTTATTTATTAAAATTAATTTGAGTGAAAAAAGGAGAAAAATTATTTAATTTGTAAAGTTTTTTTTTTTATTGCATTATATAAAAGACTTGTGTAGTGGCATTCAAATTATTTTACCAATCATTGGAATAGTTGTACGAAATCAATTTTGCTGCTTATTAATATTAGTATTAAAAATATGTGAAGCTAATGATTGATTCAGTTTAGAGAATAACTGACCAGCCTTTACCAATAAATTCTTTCATCATTACTTTCATCGGCAAAACTAGATGAAGATCAAAAGTTAAAAATTCAATAAAATTACGTTGAAGATGACAATGCATAATTATTCGAATACACCTATATTAATGAGGAATAAATATTTTAAAAACTATTGTGTTAATTTCTTCATTAAAGGTCCCTATATATTCTTTTTTTAATCCAAACAATTTTTGAACTACTTTGCAGGAAAGGAATTTATGGAGGGGAAGGGGGAGTAATTCGACACTTTCAGGTATTAGGCAGCAACCTGGTCCCACCTGTGCTGGATTAAAGGACTTTTACTGTATATGGATAGCTTGCATGCAATATTTTTGTTTTTTTGTTATAAGAGAATGTGCTTACCTCTTTAAATTCTTGAATAATCTGATTTAGCCTGCTGCATTCTTCAGTTTTCATTTTGATTTGCTCTTTAAGGTTTTCATTTTCATTTTCAAGTTCCCTGCATTTTCCTAAGTCTGGTATTGTTTCCAAATTATTCTTGCTTTCTTCGATTTTCACAATTTCATCAACTTCGGCTTGTAAGCTGTCCAACTGGAGCTCCAATGTATGTTTGGTATCCAATAACATTTGATTTTCATTTGTTAAATGATGTATAGAATTCTCTTTCTCTTTATCCTTATTTTCTAAAATGATAATCTTATTTTTGGCATCTAGTAGCTCAGCAGAAACTTCATTTTTTCCTTTTTGATTACGTAACAATTCACTGGCCTGTAAGGGAAAAATTTTAAAAATAAATGCTCAAATATAGCTTGAAAATTTTTTAATACAGTAAACAGTTCTTTCAAATTTTTTTTTCAATAGGAATTTTCAATATTAATTATTCAAGCTATTTGGGGATTAATTTTAAGGAAAAGAATTTTTATTTTAATGCTTATGGCTTTATTTATATTTTTTTTTCCATTATACAGGGTGCCCCATGTAACCTGTACAAGCGAAGGTCTGTGGTCTGGGGACACCATTACCTATCGATTGGACCCCATTTATGTTCCGCAATTTTTTGTAGTTTTCGAGATATGAATTTTTTTGTTTTATTTTCAGGTTTTTTTAAATTTTGGATGTTTTAGCTATAACTTTTTCTGTGAAGTGATTTTTTGAGATTTTCTTTGTTAGTATTATGGCTAGCATGTGTGTTCGTCTGTAACAACACTAAACACCAAAATTCTAACTACTACTAGCTCAGATTTTGATCACAAAATTAAAATTTCTGTTTGAGTGAAATTGTTACTTGATTTCAACTTGAAAAAAAAAATCACTTAACCCTGACTGAATAACTTCCTGATAATTTTAAAAACTTTATGGGTTCCTTAGCTCTCAAAATAACACAAAAAAGCTGATACTTTATAGGGCATTTTTACGCGAAAACGGAGTTTAAAGTTGATACAGTCGAAAATAGTGAAATTAGAAATGTTAGATAAAAAGATGTAAAATAACGTATTTAGTGTGAATTTGTGGACAGGCGTTGTTGGCAGAGAACTGATTGGCCCAAAAGAACTCCAAACGAGATTAAATGGTGAAAATTATTTAAATTTTTTACAAAATGATTTTGTGGAGGCCATGGCAGATTCGGATGTCACTTTGCTATCTTGCAAGAGAGGTTAGAGGCCATTTTGTGACAAGTCACGTGTGGCCGCGTTTGTTTTTTTCTCATAGGAAATGATTTAGTAATTTTTTTTTTGTAATAGGTTATTAATCTTTGGGGATTAAATAATAAAGTTTTGATTAGTGTAAATTGTGTTGTATCAGCTCGATATCGTTTAAATAATATATATTATTATTTAATGAATATAGTTTATTTTTAATGGAATTATTATGGTTTGTTATAAGTTGAAAATTGTTGCTTTTGTAATAATAACTCCGTTCCGTTTGCATTACCAGCAAAACGCAACAGAAGGCCTGATGATGTGTATTGTTATTGTTGAGAGCAACTCCTGGGAAGATGAATTGGTGTCAGCCTCCAATTGTTGTCGACGTGTGGCTTGTGTTGAATTTGGAATCTGAGAGAGCTTGTTTTTTTTGGGGGGTGGATATTAAAAGTTCGTCAGGGACGGACGTAGAAAAGTTATGTCGGAAAACGATGTTCTGTTGTTACGATGGCGCTGGAAAGCGAGATACTGCTTCTTGCAATGCGTTCACCATAATCTTCAAAGATAAGTCTATTAATACTGTTTTAGCAACAGAGAATAAGTACTGTATCCTTTTGTCTGTTGCCAATCCATATTTCAGACGAGTGTTTTTTTAAGAATTTCAGATGCGGAATAGAATGATCGCGTGAAGATGTTCGATGGGTGACGAGTTGTGAGCAGTTCAATGGAAAGTTAATAATGAGTGCAAGTATGGATCTTAAACAAGTATTCCAAGTTGGTGAGATTCCATAGTTGATGACTGCGGTGGTGAGTGAATTTTATCTTATTTTTTACTCTGACTGAGAGGACACAGAGGCCACGGATATACATTCTATTAGTTACGCATTGGGACTGACGAACTGCATATATAGAGTGTTACGCTGTTAGGCGGCATCAGTGTAATGGATCTTGTTTTCTTGGATATGACACTGTTGTTTAAAGAGAAATAAAAAATAGAATATATATAGAAAATGTTAGTTCATGTTAATGTAACTATTGAGATCTATAGCGATTTTATTTTACCTGAGTTATAACAGTAAAATTAGTTGCAAGATACGTTTTCAAGCAGAGGACCATCGGGCTGGGTAGCGAAAGTAATTTGGGGTGTGTGTGTCGGCGCTCTGGATCCCTTGCTTATTTTCTCATTAATATGAGACAAGGGTAGTTCCTGTGATAAGCGTCCATCTAGCACTCTTACAAAATACGGTAGTTAACTGCACGGTAATCGTCGGCGGGGTTTCCGTGGTTCTCCCCGAGTCGCTCATCGAAGTGATGGGCCCTAAAAGGATCACGTGACACTCTCCGGCGTTACGCCATAGCCACTATGAAAATGATTGCCTGTGGCAGACCCGGCTTGTAGATGCTTAAGCACACACTAATAGTAAATTATTTACTTCAGACCGATGTCCCAGCTGAGCGTAGACTTGCTTAATAAATATTGATCGTGTCTGTTTTATAAGTTGTTGTGAGGGACAGCATGTATTCCGCACGCCAGATGGCGTCTACGCAGCAATAGCGCAATGGCTAAGGGGCCCCTTTAGTGAATCGCAATTGCTGCAGGTTATTCAGCTGACCAGACCATAGCTTAAGAGTGGTACAAACTGTCGTACCTAACATGTAGTATTTGTTCTATGTTTCTCAATTTTGATGTCGAGCTGATAAGATTAATGAATAAATAATTACTGTGCTTTAAATTTGGTCGATTAACTTGTGTATCCTGAGTCATTGTTTTCCACTCCTCTCATATCAGTCTCGAACTCTGTGTTCACGCGCTCCAGCAAGATGTTAACCAACGAAGGGGGGGGGGGGGGAGGTTTAGTTCTTGCAAATTAATTAGATAGGGGTGTGTGGCACAATTTGAACGAGCATTTCCCACAGAGGTGGATTGGCCGTAATGCATCAATCACCTGGCCTCCAAGGTCCCCTGACCTGAACCCCATAGATTTTTTTATCTGGGAATGCTATAAGGAATTGGTGTACCATCACGAATTCTCGAGTTTGGAGGAGTTAAAAACTAAATTAAATGAAGCTCAAGAAATAATACAACCCAAGCCTTCTGAGATTTGCGCGGAAATTTTTTGCGTCGGTGCAGTCTGTGCATTGCGGCAGGTGGCAGACACTTTCAACATTTATTGTGAAAACAGTAATAAATAAATGATTTCCTAAGATTATTTCTGTTGTTTTATTTAGCACAATGTGAAAAAATTATTATGATTTGAATTTAAATACGTTATTTTACATCTTTTTATCTAACATTCCTAATTTCACTATTTTCGACTGTATCAACTTTAAACTCAGTTTTCACGTAAAAATGCCCTATAAAGTACCAACTTTTTTGTTATTTTGAGAGCTAAGGAACCTATAAAGTTTTTAAAATTATCAGGAAGTTATTCAGTCAGGGTTAAGTAATTCTTTTTTCAAGTTGAAATCAAGTAACAATTTCTCTCAAACAGAAATTTTAATCTTGTGATCAAAATCTGAGCTAGTAGTAGTTAAAATTTTGGTGTTTAGCCAGATGAACACACATGCTAGCCATGATACTAACAAAGAAAATCTCAAAGAATCACTTCACAGAAAAAGTTATAGCTAAAACCGTCCAAAATTTAAAAAAAATCTGAAAATGAAACAAAAAAATTCATATCTCGAAAACTACAAAAAATCGCGGACCATACATGGGGTCCAATCGATAGGTATTGGTGTCCCCAGACCACAGACCTTCGCTGGTACAGGTTACTTTGGACACCCAGTATTATCTAATGCTAAATTCTTTTATTTCAGGCATCCCTACTGGGTGATTTCTAGACATTCCTCTAACAATTTTTTTTTTTTTTTTAATTCATGGTGAATTTCAATTTTCTGAGAATTTTCAAGGCAATGCTACTTTTATAAAATTTAACATACAAGGTAGCCTGAAAAACTGACTCCTGCTATCTTTTTCTAGGCATCCCATCCATCTTCATTCACCAATGTCTATTGTGTTTTAACACAAAGTCTTCCAACGCTCTTCCTCTTACTATTATTTTGCTTTGACAAGGGACAGTCTCTATATAAAATGGCAGCTGCTTTCCGAATCTTATCACTGTGTTCGTTATTCATTTGCAGAGAAATTTATTCCAATAAAACATTAACTGGTCATTTCGACTGACTGCCATTAGTGATATAGCAAGACACCCAACCGGAAGTCAGTTTCTTCCCAAAAACTTTTTCTTATATCTAGCATCACTTTTGCAACCACAGCAGTTTCTGTTTATCAGCCAGCAGCATCAACTGGTAAAAGTGAAAGAAATAGAATATCCCTCAAAATATTCTGTAGATGCTAGTTTCATGGGAACTGATATCAAATGCCATCGC